>ML841348.1:0-29655 GCA_009831015.1 Picea engelmannii | reverse complement strand
ATGTTTTTTATTTCGTTAGATGACAATTTTCATGTATAAAAGAGATTGACATCTATGTTCTTGAATAGATCAATACTTTTGAGAAGGAGACATCCAGCTTGGGATTGCAAGAATTATTTTGTCAATACAAAGATAAGCCCCATGTTTAACTATTTGGTGTATGTTGTATAAGCAATGAGTGTTGAATTTAATTCTGATGTAGGTTAATCTCAACACTTTGTTCTATGGATGCAAGATCCACCCCAATAGAACATGGTGTTGTGTAGTTTAGGTAGTCTTTCATTTCATGTTGTGTGAATTTATTTAGTTTTGTAGTTTGATTCGATTTACTTTATTTTAATTTTGTGGTATAGTAAGAGCCACCCATGGTACTAATATCTTTGTAGGAAAATTGGAAAAAGAGAGAAAGCACTAGTGAATGAGGATTCCACTGGAGGAGGAGTCAATATGAAGTCATCGATAAATTTAGAGGTATGATTTTCATTATTGAGTTTAAGAAATTTGGAAAATGATTCAGGTGGATATTGGTGGCCACCCACCTATTCCAATTGGCTCCTCTTGACAGTTTTTAGTTCATCACGTTCTTATGTACTTCTTTTTAATTGTGGGTTCTACACTTGCAGGCCTGTTTGAAGCCATACACATCTTCTAGGTGGAGACCGGTGGCCACCCACCTAATCCAACTAGCTTATTTTGGAAGTTTTCATGTCAGTACATCTTTATGTACTTCCAGGGATGTTTTGGGGCCCTAAACAATTATTTTTGGATTTCCATAGTAAAAATGTATACATAGTCAGATTTTGATAGCACAATGTGTAGTTATCGAAAATACCTTTCCAACGGGCTATCACGCACCTAAAACGAAGGTCGTATGCAAAATTTATGACCTCAGGAAGTTGAGGTACCAACTTACCCAACAGGGCCCACATAAATTTTGGTGTTTCATCTCCTAGGGTTAGGTTTTTGAATGTATAGGGTTTTGGAATTCATGAGTAATGTTAAAAAGGCCTTTCAATCCTCATTGCAATAATTCTTCTCAGACGAATGTGCATAGAAGACACATCTCTTCTCAGAGATAGCTACCACAATTCGAGCAATTTGTTTCCAATTCTGCAGTTTTATAGTTTCAACCTACTTCATTTATTCAATAGAATTTATTGTTCACTAGATATATGTTGTTGTTCTCCATATCTCTATGTTATTTTATTCAGTCCAATAGTCAGTTCGTTCCACTCATAAATACGGATAAGTGGTATCAGAGCGGTCTACTCTTCATTTATTTTTCTTCATGCATGTCCCCGACAAGATCTAGGTACAAGAAGTTGGGACTCAAACCAGTTGAGCCTTTGTGATCCAGAATCGGATCCAGGAGCTTGATGGGGCTCAGAAAGGCCTAAAAATAAACATTCTCAGAATGGATTCAAAACAGAGGTGTGTGTAGACCTCGTCGATACAAACCCAATGCAACTTGAACGGGCTCAAACGGACATTGTATGCTCAATTTATGGCGATCTATTCATTTTGCCAAACAAGTAAAAAAAATGATGACTATATAGTTTGTACAGTGCCATGTGGCAGATGAATGTACATGCCATACGTCCATACAACTGACATGGTAGGAACAATTGGTAGCTTCTAGAGGTGACACATGACTGGTTGACTGAGCATACGTATGTTTATGTGGTAGGCTGACTTGGCGTACAGACACTGACGTGGTAGGTACAGTTGGACCAATCCGAGAGTGACACGTGTCACCCTAGTAGTGGTGACCCGTGGCATGCTCATATGGCAACACATGGCAGATGGTGACTGGATGAGTAATCTGACAGGGCAGACAGTTGGCAGACAACTAGACCAATGAGAAGCTGACATGTGGCATTTAGCTGGCATATGGAATGGTGCCACGTGGCACCCATTGGTTGGTGTATGTTTTATAAAAATATGGGTCTCCACCGGATTTGAACCCCAAACCTTTGACCGGGCTAAGGTTGTGGTAGGGTTGGGCTAGCCAACCCATCCACTGTTGTTCCTTGTAATCTATAGCATAAAACTTTTATTTAAGTTTTAATGAGAGGACCGTTGGGTGGAGTTAGGGCTGGGTCCTAGCCCCAACCCTCGACACGGTCACATAACTATGCTATATGACCCTTACCTACATTACAATTTGCACGTGAATACAACAGTTACACCAGCCTATGATCTTGTGGGAACACCATATGACCCGAGGCTCTGTCTTTGGTGGTTAGAGTAGAGGTAAGGTTAAGCCTCGGTTGGTAGGGCTAGCCCACCGACCAAGGGCTTAATCATAGGCTAAACATCGGGGGTTGAATACTATATGTGCATGTGGGGTGTGGCCACATGGCCTTGCACCATAAAACCAGGACCAGGTGCCAAAGCAGTTAAGGGGTCAGCGCACCTAGATTAGTGCCTGGCCACATGGATAGTACCCATATGACCAGAGGAAAATGCATAAAGGGCTGCACCCAATTATGTGAAAAATGTTGTTTTTTAACCATATAATAGTGATTTTTATGGATTTTAGGCCTGTTTTTGGAGATTTTGGCCCTTTTTGGGGGATATTGGGCCCTTTTTTAGGCTAGATCTTGGGGGGAAGTTGGGAGATGGTTACCAACTTCAGATATATATAAATTAGGCCTTCTTGAGGCCATGGGAGGACATTCAGAGCAAAGTTATGCTGAAGGTTTTCCAAGCCAAAGACATTTTTATGCAGGGAAGCTGTTGAGGAGAGCACCTTTGCGAGATATTTCTAGGAGCTCCAGTCATCCGATTTGAGTGTCGTTTCTTCTGCTGGGTTCTAGAGATCTAGAAGAATAAGAGAAGATTAGTTTTGTAACCTTTTGGCACTGTTGTGATGTATGTATTGATATTTGAACATAAATAAGAAAAACCTCACCCACTGAGACAAAGGCCCGAAGACATAGGCGAGATTGTCGAACTTCGTTATCACATTTGTGTTATGGTTTATTGTTGTTTATGTTTCATTTCAGTTCTTTACATGTTTATATGGCTATCACATTTCCTCTTTAATTATTCATTCTTTGAGATAGCTTCCTAAATGGTTAATTAACACATGCATAATAACTCAACCATAGTCGTGTAAAAGATCCATTCGGATCAAGTGGTATCAGAGCTAGTTGAGATTTGGATTTGAGTTTTTCATGTTAACCGGGGAAAAGCTACTTCGTGGTGAAGGCGAGCTTGTTGAAGAGAATCCATTGATTGGATTGAGAAACATAACTTCTCAAAGCAAGAAGATGGCATCGAAAGAGGGACTTTCTCAAGATGAGAAAGAGTTTCGAAAAACTTTCTTCGCCATGTCGGAGATGATGAAGGTTTTGTACAAAGATTACTTGGAATAGAAGAGACTGATTCTAGGTGAATCTTCATGTTGTTTGTGGAGCCTAATTATCTTCCTGATTCATAGGTCCTTTCTTTTAGCCATGTTTATACCCCATGAAGACTTTACACCCTAGAAGTATGTGCACTCTTCCACGCGGGGGAGTGCAGAGGGGGGTACCCCCTATGCGGGGTTCAAGGGGGCTATCCCTGCAGCTGTGGGGTTTGGGGGAAAGAGGGCCCCCGACAAGGGTTCGAGGGAAATGTCCCCCAATGGGGGTTTGGGGGGAAATACCTCGAAGGAAAAATTTCCTTGTAAATGTATATTGTAATTTCATTGTAAATCTGGACCGTTCATTATAAGGTCGTAGATCTAATGATAGAAATTGTGTTAGGGTTTTTTTTCCCTAGAAGGCAACCCTCTGTTATGAGGTAAATGTATTGCGGCTATGCATTATGGCAAGTATTGTATTCTGAGAGAGGAGACTGTGAGATAAAGAAGAGGAAGTTACAGCAGGTTTTGTTGTAGGTTGTATCCCTTCATTTGCTGGATAATAATAAAGGAAGGACTTGGCAATTTCTCTTATGGACGTAGCCCACACTAGGTGAACCATGTAAATTGATGTCTCTATTGTATTGTGTATCTTCTGTGTTTTGTTTCTGCATTTGTTTTATTGTATTGTTCCGCAGTCCTGTTTTTCTAACAATTGGTATCAGAGCGAAAGGTAACTCGCAGGAAAACAGGGTTCCTAGTTCGAGTGGGAGCAATGTCGGAAGATGAAAAGTTTAGGGTTGAGAAATTTAACTGCCAAAACTACAAGTTATGGAAGATGTAGATGGAAGATTATTTATATCAGAAGGATATATTCCTACCATTGGGCGGAGTAGCAAAGAAGCCGATGGCCATGAAGGATGAAGAATAGGAGATTCTTGAAAGAAAGGCTCTAAGAACAATATAGCTGAGCTTGGCAGCGTCAATGGCTTTCAATATTTCGAAAGGAAAGACAATGAAGGATCTGATGGATGCGTTGGCTAAATTGTATGAAAAACCCTCAGCATCTAATAGGATATTTCTAATGAAGAGATTATTTAATATGAAGATGTCAGAAGGTGGGTATGTTGTAGATCATTTAAATGAATTTAATATGGTTACTAATCAACTAAGTTCTGTAAAAGTGGACTTTGATGATGAGGTTAGGGATCTTCTAATCTTCTACTCATTGCTAGAAAGATGGAACGGCTTGGTCATGGTTGTAAGTAACTTTGTCTCTGGTTCAAATACTTTAAAATTTGATGATGTTGTTGGTGTTATCCTTAGTGAGGAAATGTGACGGAAAAGCACAGGTGAGATATCAGGTAATGTGTTGAACATGGAGAACAGAGGAAGACAAAAGGATAGAGGAAAGGGCTCAGGGAACCATGGGAATTCTAGGAAGGGCAGATCCAAATCCAGACTTGGAAAGATAGAGTGCTCGAATTGTGGGAAGAAAGGACATCTAAAGAAAGACTGCAGAGCTCCAAAGAAACAAAGAGATGGACAACAGGAGAGAAATTAGGAAGCAAATGTAACAGGTGATGTGTTACAAGATGCTTTGATTCTTTTTGTAGATAATATTTCTGAGTCTTGGGTAGTAGATTCAAGGGCTTCATTTCATGCCACACCCCATAGGAAACATTTTCTAGAATATGTTCAAGGTGATTTTGAAAAAGTTCATTTGGGTGATGATGCACCATGCAAAATTGTTGGAATGGGAAAGGTAAAAATAAAGCAACGCAATGGAAACCAATGGTTGTTGAAAGAGGTAAGACATGTTCCAGATTTAAGGAAAAATCTAATTTCAACAAGGAAGTTGGAAATTGAAGGTTATGTATCCATATTTACAGATAAGATGTGGAAACAAATCAAGGATGAGGCCACTCAAATCAAATTGGCATCATTGAGACTAGCAGGCACAACACTCATCTGGTGGAAATGAAAGTTGAAAAATGGAACGCAACAAGTGGGTAATGTATTTCCATCATGGAAAAGTTTCATTTCTACATTTAGGAAACAATTATGAGGGTTTGGGGGTGAAGCCCCTGAAGGAAAAATTGACTTGTAAATGTATATTGTAATTTCATTGTAAATCTAGACCGTTCATTATAAGTTCGTAGATCTAACAGTAGAAATTATGTTAGGGTTTTTTTTTTCCCTAGAAGGAAACCCTCTGTTATGAGGGAAATGTATTGTGGCTATGAATTATGGCAAGTATTGTATTCTGAGAGAGGATAATGTGAGAGAAAGAAGAGGAATTTACAACGAGTTTTGTTGTAGGTTGTATCCCTTCATTTGCTAGATAATAATAAAGGAAGGACCTGGAAATTTCTCTGGTGGATGTAGCCCACACTGGGTGAACCACGCAAATTGATGTCTCTATTGTATTGTGTATCTTCTATGTTTTGTTTCCGCATTTGTTTTATTTTATTGCTCTGTGGTCCTATTTTTCTAACACTTCAAAGGGAAAAAGTGAAGAAGGAGAGGATCCTCCTCAAATTCCTCTTTCACCTCCATCTTCTCCTTCTTCTTCAAGTTCAAGTTCTAAATCCAATGCAAAGAAACATGTTCATAAACATAAGAATGAAATGCCTTTATTAAAACTTGATGTTAAATTTGAATTACCCATATATGATGGTGAAGTTAATGCAGAGAGACTTGAAAATTGGGTTAGACAGATGGAGGTTTATTGCAGTGTGAAACAAATCAAGGATGAGGCCACTCAAATCAAATTGGCATCATTGATACTAGCAGGCACAACACTCATATGGTGGAAAAGCAAGTTGAAAAATGGAACGCAACAAGTGGGTAATGTATTTCCATCATGGAAAAGTTTCATTTGTACACTTAGGAAACAATTATATCCTTTGGGTTATAAAGAGAAAGTGTTAATTGAATGGTAATCTTTAAAAATAAGAAAAGGAAAAATAGTGCAAGAATATACCGATGGATTTTGTAAAATGGCATTGATGTTAGATATTCCTTTGCATACCCAAGAAAATATTATGAAGTATATAGGAGGTTTACCTTCACATATTCGAAACACTGTATTCATGTTTGGAAAAACTAATATTGATGAGGTTTTCGTTCAAGTGACATACATTGAAGAAGGTAAAACAAGTGTTGGTGTATCAGGGGAATCGTCTTCAAGGAAAGAGGACAAAAGGAAGTGGCATGGAAAGAAGTCAAATCCAATGATGAGAAAGGAAGAGGAGCCCTCTTGCAAGCATTGCAAGAAAGAGGGGCATGATAAGGACCGGTGTTGGCAATTGCATCTCGAGAAGAGGCCAAAGTGATTCAAGGAAAAGAAAGGGAGGAAAAAAGTTGTGGCAACAACACGACCCACAGACTTGGGATCAAATTCAGGTGATGAATCTAAGGTCTCATTGGTTTTTATGACAGGTAAAATTGGTGAAGGACTTGATTGTAGACATAATTTGTTTCACATCAGAGTCATCATGAGGCACACTAAGGTCTATACATTGATAGACAGTGGATCTCAATCTAGCTTAATTTTAGAGGAATTGGTTAAGAAACTGGGATTAAAAACACAGATACATCCTAATCCCTACACACTCAAATGGATAAGAAACAATCATCAAATGCACATAACCAAGCAGTGCACATTAAAATTTGCAATTTCATCTAAGTATGTGGACGAGGTAACATGTGATGTGGTGCCACTAAGTGAATGTGGAATGGTCTTAGGCAGTCCATACTTGTATGATCGTAAAGCAATTTTCTATAGGACAAAGAATCAATATCATTTAACCAAAGAAGGTCAAGAATATATGGTTCATGCTCATCATGTAAAGGCAAATAAAACTCTTCAAAATATGGAACAATTAAAGAAGGAATCTCAAGCAAGAAACACACCTATAATTGTTTCAAATCAAATATTGGATCTTAAGCAAGAACAAGAGATGATTGTAGAATGGAAAATCAATCACAGTTTGCTTCAAGATAAGCTAATGTCGTGCAAATATTGCAAACATATCAGCTCATTTGCAATTGTATTTTTGATGCTATCATTAGTAATGTTGTCTACATGGATGATAGTAGCTTCAGTAAGATGTGACAGGGTTCAAATGTCTAACAATATGTTGTCAGTTGTCATGATTGTGTTACAGTTGATCTTGATGAGACAGGTGCACAGGAAAGAGTTCAAGTATAGGGAACAATCCATGTGGCCTATACCGATATTGATGAATTGTCAGTAACCTTTTGGGAACCAAAAGGTCCTTTAGTTGGGAGGTGTGATCCAGAATCGGATCCAGGAGCTTGATGGGGCTCAAAAAGGCCTAAAAATCAAAGTTCTAATAATGGCTTCAAAACGGACGTGTGCATAGAACTCATCGATACGAGCCCAACACAACTTGAATGGGATCAAACTAATGTTGTATTCTCATGTTATGGCGATCTGTTTATTTTTCCAAACAAGGAAAAAAATGATGGTTGTATAGTCCGTACAGTGCCCCGTGGTAGACGAATTTACAGGCCATACGACTATACAACTAACGTGGAAGGCATAGTTGGCAGCTTCTAGAGATGGCACATGGTAGGCTTACTAGGCGTACCAACGCTAACGTGGCAGTATGACTGGGCATACAGATGTCGACGTGGTAGATACAGTTGGACCAATCCAAGAGTGACACATGTCACCCTTGCAGTGGTGACACATGGCACGCCTGTATGGAAACACGTGGCAGACAGTGACTAGGTGAGTAAGCTGAAGGGGAAGACAAGTGGCAGACAGCCACACCAATGAGCAGCTGACAAGTGACATTTAGTTGGCATATGGAACAGTGCCACATGGTCCAGATGTGAGCTGCCACATGGCACCTATTATTTTGTGTATGTTTTATAAAAATATGGGTCTCCACTAGATTTAAACCCCAAACCTCCGACCGAGCTAAGGGTTTGGAAGGGTTGGGATAGCCAGCCTACCTGTTGGTGTTCCTTGTAATCTGTAGCATAAAAATTTTATTTAATTTTTAAAGAGAGGACCGTTGGGAAGAGTTAGGGATGGGGCCTAGCCCCAGCCCCTGACGCGGTCACATAGCTATGCTATATGAACCTTACCCACATTGCAATTTACACACGGATATAACAATTACTCCAGCCTGTGATCATGTGGGAACGCCATATGACCTGGGGCTCTGTATTTCGTCGTTAGTGCAGAGGTAGGGTTAAGCCCTGGTCGATCAAGATAGCCCACCGACTAAGGGCTTAACTGTATGCTATACATCGGGGGTTGAATACCATATGTGTGCATGGGGTGTGGCCACATGGCCTTGCACCATAAAACTAGGACCAGGTGCCAAAGAAGTTAAGGGGCCAGCGTGCCCAGATTAGCGCCTGGCCATTGTTGGAGTTACTTCACATACACCTAGGATTTATTTTTCCTAAGGTTTTTATTTGTTTATTAGTCATAATTATTCATTATCTAGTCTCCTATATTTTAGGGGAGAATATGCCACCTAGAGAATATTCTCTTTCAGTTGACACTTCAGTTTGACTAGTTGAGTTGAGTTTAGATCCTGCATTGGGATCATCACCATGCTAATTTGACCTTGCCTTGGTATCATCACTAGAGTGGTGCATTAGCCTTGATTCCTTGAGTTAACTCCTCACTACTTTCTATTCAGTCAGTTAACTGAAGACTAGTTGACTAGTTAACTCAACTAGGTGGCAGTTCACTCCCATAACTGCTTGAGAGACTAGAATAGGTGGCAGTTCACTCCTGTAACTGCCTGAGAGACTAGAATAGGTGGAAATTCACTAATGTAACTATTGGTGTGTGTCCAGATCAATATAGACCACCACTATGGCGACTTGGTTCACATCAAGTTGAACTCATTGAGATATACAGAGTATATCATGTGTAAGTTATTCAATTATTCATAACGGTTAATGAGAATTCTTCCATTCTTTCTCTCCTTCTTCTTCTTTCTCCAATTCTCTCTGTAAATGTGTGTATTATTGTTTAGCTAGATCTATTTTTTCCAGTTTCAATACATTTACATGGTATCAGAGCTGATGGACTACTAAGAAAAAGCTACACCAAAAAAAATTTGCAGGTACAAAATATTGAAGACAACGGAAAGATGGAATTCCAAAAAGAATTCATTCTTACACATTACAACTATTTTTCATGGAAGGATAAAATATCCATACATCTATGATATAGAGGGTTGTATAGGTTAACCATGAATACATATACAGAGCCGACATCAGCCATAGAAAAATCCAAGTACTTAAATCGCATGGATGAGGCACTCAGAACAATTTGCAGTCTTATTTCTCCCGATCTCCTTTTTCATATATCTTCCTGTAAGACTCTCAATGAAGATTGGACCATATTTGAAGGGCTCTTTGGAAAACAATATGAGATGAGGGGACACATGATGGAGGTGGAGCTTCTCACATTGGATCCAAAAAGATTTGAGAATATCCAATATTTCTTTAAAAAAATCAAGGATTTACTGTCTCAACTCAAAGCTTGCAGGGTTGATAAATCTAAGGAGGACAAACAAATGGTTCTCACCATTCTCTCCAAGCTTGGACCTGAATTCTCTATATTCATATTCACATTCCATACTGTCAGATTCACCTCTAGAGCCACCTGGAAGATGCCTTCTCTTGAGGACTTTATCAAATCCCTGACACAAGAGCAAACAAGGCTCATCAACATGGGCGCAATCAAAGGCCCAAGGACACATGCACTCATTGTGCATGATGGCAGCCACACATATCAGAAATATAAAGATAAATATAAGTGGAAATCTCATGCACATACGAAGAAGGAAGGGTTCACAAAACCCTTCATCAATGCCTCCGGATCCAAAGGAGAAAAGGGAAGAAACGGAGAGAAATGCACATACTGTCACAAACGATTCCATTCGAAATCCGCATGCATGAAAAAACAAATAGATTTTGTGTCTCAAATAATTCAACAAAAAAACCTTGGATATCGCATCCTCGAGGGTGCAAAGAAGAAGAAGCCAGAAGATCCGAATTCCAAGAAAGGCAATTCTAGCCATGCCTTGATTGCCATCAACTCCTCTCCCGATGCTTGGATCATAGATTTAGGAGCATCACATCACATGGATGCCTCAAAAGAATTATATTCTTATTTGGATGCATGCAAAGGTCCTTCTATTCTGATGGGGGACAACTCTTCTGTCGAAGTCAACGACAAAGGAAGGATTGAACTCACCAACGGAAGTTTCGAGAATGTGTTGCATGTTCCCAAGCTTCCTGTCAACCTTCTCTCCATGTATCAAATGAATAATTCTAGAACTAGAAAGAAATTTGTATTCACACCAAATGTTGTGGACATATATGGCATGCAAACCAACTCCAAGGTTGCTACCCATGAGGTAAATCATCAGTCTAGATTGTATACAATTTCTGAATTCATTGAACCTGATTCTTCTTTACTGCTTACTCATGCTGATAAAAGTAGTAGGATATGGCATGAAAGGTTTGGACATTTGAATTTCAGATACATGCAATAGATTAGAAAGCACAAATTAGTTGATGGTCTACTAGACATCCATTTCTCCAAGGGAGTATGTGAGGGATGTGTTCTCGGAAAACACCCTCAAGAGAAATTCAACAAGGGAAAGTCTCAGTGAGCTTCCACACCTTTAGATATGATCCACAGTGACCTTATGGGTCCTTTTCTGCATCCATCCATCAAAAAATCGAGGTTTGTTCTCATTTTTGTTGATGATTTCTCATGTTTTACTTGGATCTACTTTCTCAGGCAAAAATCGGAGGTCTTTCAACACCTCAAAGATTTCAAATCTTTGGTTGAGACACAGTCTAGAAATAAGATTAAAGTCCTCCAAAATGATAACGAAGGAGATTATGTGAATCATGAGATTCATAATCATTTCCATGAGGCAGGGATTCAGTTGCAGCATACAGTTCCCTATACTCCACAGCAAAATAGAGTTGTTAAGCGGAAAAATCGATCTCCAAAGGAGATGGCATCTTGCATGTTGCATGCAAAGTCACTACCACAGAGACTATGGGCCGAAGCACTTAAATGTGCAACATACATCCAAAACAAATCTCCCCATAGATCTGTCAAGGATAAGAGCCCCTACGAGCCTTAGAGTGGCCTCAAACCAGAAGTAACCCACTTTCGTATTTTTGGTTCATGTGCATGGGCCAGGATTCCCTCTCAAAAGAGGAAGGCACTTGATCCATAGAGAACTGAGTGCATTTTTGTTGGATACCCTAATGGTGTGAAGGGATATCAGCTTATTGATCTTTCCTCGAACCGGCTCATCATTGAGCGTAGTGTCCAATTCGAGGAAAGTGTCTCGCATGTACCTCAGCAGATGCATGCAGAAACCTTTACTCTTCCACCTATTCGAGATGATGAGCATGCACATGCCAAATCTTCTTCAGACGAGAGTTCTGATTCAAAGGACTCAGATGATTCAGATTTAGATTCAGAGTCAGTACAGTCAGATGTAGAGTCAGAGAATCCAGATGCAGTTGAAGAGCTAGAGAAAAGGCCCAAGTGGGAATAGACTACTCTTTAGGATGCAAGGGATCTCATCGGTGACCCAACCGATACTAGGAGGACTCGATCTGATTTCGAGGAGCCTCCTGTTGCACTCACTGCCACTAAACCATTGCCTTTGAGGCATCTTTTCTTGGTTCATTCTTCCGATCCACAGTATTATGGTGAGGCTATTGGAAATCCATTTTTGGAATCCGCCATGCAGGAGGAGTACAACTCCCTCCTCAAGAACCAGACTTGGGATTTGGTTCCCCTTCCTTCTAGAAGGAAACTTGTCAGATGTAGATGGGTCTACAGGACCAAGAGCGTAGTGGATTGATAGATCAGTAGATACAAATCTAGGCTTGTCACCAAAGGCTTTCAGCAGGTTCATGGTATTGACTATGATGAGACGTTCGCTCCAGTAGCAAAGATGGATTCCATACATCAACACTTGCCATTGCGAAAGCCAAGGGATGGGAAGTCCATCAGATGGACATGAAGAATGCATTTCTTTGCGGTGATCTCTCTGAGAAAATCTACATGGAGCATCCCCAGGGATTTATGTAGGACTCATCTTTGGTCTGTTGACTAAAGAAGTCACTTTATGGCCTCAAGCAGGCTCCGAGGGAATGGTATGCCAATACGGACTCCTACCTATTGTCACAGAACTTTGTACATTGTAAATTGTACCCGAATGTATACATTCTCAGGATGGTTGATTCACTTCTACTTTTAGTTCTGTATATCGATGATTTGTTGATCATCGATTGCTCAACTTCAACAATTGTTGCAGTCAAGAGGATTCTTCATGAAAGGTTTTTGATGATGGACCTGGGTTCGCTAAACTTCTTCCTTGGACGTGAGATCAGTTAGGATGCATCAGGAATCAAACTGTCTCAAGCCAAGTATGCACAAGATCTCCTTGAGATATTTCACATGACAGAATGCAAGTCTGCTCCAACTCCTTTCCTATCAGGAGTCAAACTTGAGGATGGCAGGGAGACTCCACTGGTTGATAGCACACTATACAGACAGCTAGTGGGGAGCTTGTTGTATCTCACACACTCTAGACCAAACCTCTCATATGAAGTTGGCACAGTTTCCAGGTTCATGCAGGAGTCGCATGAGCTACATTGGGAAGCTGCAAAGTGTATCCTTCGATATGTATAGGGAACCATCACCTTTGGGATTCATTATGCAAGAGACTCTACATTATATCTCATTGGTTTTACTGATTTTGACTAAGCTGGCGATAGCATTGATCACAAGTCCACATCTAGTTACTCACTCAGTCTTGGTTTCAGGCCTATCTGTTGGTTGAGAAAGAAGCAAGCTTCCATTTCTCTATCTTCATCCAAGGAAGAGTACAGAGGGGTACTTAACATAACCATTCAGGCTATGTGGCTACAACATTTTCTCACTGAGTTGGGCATTCAGTTTCATTGGCCGATCGTCATCTGGTGTGACAACCAGAGAACTTTGAAGTTTTGCAGAGATCCAGTTTAGAGGTAGTAGATGAAGCACATAGAGATCCACATGCACTACATCTAGGATGTAGTACATGAGGGGATCATCAACTTATAGTTCTATCCTTCAACAGAACAGACGACAGACATTTTCACCAAGACTTTCACTGAGCAAAAATTCCATTCTCTGTGAGGTCGTCTTGAAGTGAAGGACACAGTTGTCTAGCAATTGTAGTTCTTCTTTTTACATACATTGTACCTTGAGGGGGGATTTTTCCCATGAGGTTTTCCCTATTTCCTCACTTTATTTTCAGTGTATCTTTTGTACTTGGGTACCTAACATGGCCTCATTGCTGAGACCCAATTCTTATTTTCACCATAGCGATGTTTAGGGGGGGTGTTGGAGTTACTTCACACACACCTAGGATTTATTTTTCCTAAGGTTTTTATTTGTTTATTAGTCATAATTAGTCATTATCCAGTCTCCTATATTTTAGGGGAAAATATTCCACATGGAGAATATTCTCTTTAAGTTGACACTTCAGTTTGACTAGTTGAGTTGAGTTTAGATGTTGCATTAGGATCATCACCATGAAACACTGGGATCATCACCATGCTAATTCGACCTTGCCTTGGTATCATCACCAGAGTGGCACATTAGCCTTGATTCCTTGAGTTAACTCCTCACTAATTTTTGTTCAGTCAATTAACTGAAGACTAGTTGACTAGTTAACTCAACTAGGTGGTAGTTCACTCCCGTAACTTCCTGAGAGACTAGAATAGGTGGCAGTTCACTCCCATAACTACTGGTGTGTGTCCAGATCACTCTAGACTACCACTATGATGACTTGGTTCACCTCAAGTCGAACTCATTGAGATATACAGAATATATCATGTGTAAATTATTCAATTATTCATAACGGTTAATGAGAGTTCTTCCATTCTTTCTCTCTTTCTTCTTCTTTCTCCATTTCTCTTTGTAAATGTGTGTATTATTGTTTAGCTAGATCTATTATGTGCAGGTTCAACACATTTACAACCACATGGCTAGTACCCATATGACCAGGGGAAAACAAATAATGGGATGCACCCAGTTATTTGCAAAAAGTGGTTTTTTAACCATATAATAGTGATATTTATGGATTTTAGGCCTATTTTTGGAGATTTTGGCCTTTTTGGGGGGCTATTGGGCCCCTTTTTAGGCCAAATATTGGGAGGAAGTTGGGAGATGGTTACCAAATTCAGATATATATATAAACCAGGCCTTCTTGAGGCCATAGGAGGACATTAAGAGAAGATTTATGTTGAAGATTTTCCAAGCCAAAGCCATTTTATGCAGGGAAGTTGTTGAGGAGTGCACCTTTGCGGGGCATTTCTGGGAGCTTCGGTCATCTGATTTGAGTTTCATTTCTTCTATCGGGTTCTAGAGATCTAGAAGAACAAGAACATATTAGTTTTGTAACCTTTTGGCACTATTGTGATGTACATATTGAGCTTTGAACAAAAATAAGAAAAACCTTACCCACTGAGACAAAGGCCCGAAGACATAGGTGACATTGTCGAACTCCATTATCACATTGGTGTTATGGTTTGCTATTGTTTATGCTTCATTTCAGTTATGTACATGTTTATATGGTTGTTACATTTCCTCTTTAATTCTTTTTTCTTTCAATTAACTTCCTAAATGGTTAATTAACACATGCATAATAATTCAACCATAGTCATGTAAAAGATCCATTTGGATCACATTTTAAGATTGGTCACATCGAGCTAGACAAAAACCCATGAGGGATGAAAATAAAGATGATGGAGTAGGAGATCCTTTTAAAAAATTTCTCGAGGAAGCCCTTGCACGATAAATGAATGAAATAATCGACAAATTTGGACAGATCCTTTGGTGGCTTCCCATAGGAGAAGCATCTTCATCAATCGTCCATGAAACCCCCTTCAAGGTACATGTAAATTTTGATATTGCATTATTTGAAGGGTTGATAGATGCATATGTTGTAGATAAATGGTTAAATCTGCTCGAAGGGTATTTTTCGATACACAACTTTTTCGATAGGGAAAATATTACTTTTTCACTCCTTAAGGTCATCCCCCATGTTAAGGATTGGTAGGATACTTACTCTTAGAAAAGAGCCATATAGGAATCTACAATATTTGTTGTCACCCCCACATGGGATTCATTCAATTATTCCATTAAATAATAGTACTACCATGTTGGAAGTTACAAGGACTAGTACACAAGATGGACCACTGTGTGTCGGGAAAGGGACAAGATAGTACCAGATTTCACCAATATTTTCCATACCCTGAGCACCAAATTGGGTATCAAAGACTCTGAACTACATATGGTGCTCAAATATAGTAGTTTTTCTCATATATACATTCAAATAGAAATGGATTTTCTGGACATCGCATCATTGGGTACGACTTATAGATATGTTGTCAAGATTGAGTATAAATTTAAGCAAAAGAGGCGAGAGTTTGGATCTGAAAACTCCTCACAATCGAGGTAGGGAAAAGGTAGCCCGAACCCACACAACAAGGGATAGAGAAAATATGGCCACTCTCAGGACAACCAGTCCAAGCCACAACATAAGAAGAGTAATGGGAAGTCGAAGAAGGACACGGGAAAATGGTGTGAATACCATTTAATCCCTTGATACAACACTAAAGAATGTTTCTCCAAGTAGTCACTCATGGCCAAGATAAAATCATTCGAGTCAGAGGCTTATTCTGACTCTGAATCAAATCCAAAAGTAGGGAAGCATATTATCGATGCGAAATATAGTGCCATTGTCGCTACCACCAAAGTCCAACCAAGTGAACCAGAAGAACCAGAGGAAGGGGAACACCTCTTTCACTCACATATGTGGGTGGGCTTCATTTCATTGTCAATAGCAGTAGTCAGAAGAACTTGATCTCAGCAGAGGTCATCAATCGAATGGACCTACCAATGACACCACACCTACAACCCTACAACATTGGATGGCTTCACCAAGGAAGAGATCTTTGTGTCAGCCAATAGTGTTGTCTTCCCTATGGCATCAAGCCTTTCAAAGATGAGGTATTGTGTGATATTTATCCCCTTGAAGTTTCTGATGTTATTTTAGGACAACCATATTTGTGGAAGAGACATGTTGTGTATGATTCTAGACCCCGTAGTGTTATTATTACTTTGGGTAGACAATTGTACATGATACCAGAGGTAGCACCGCCTACCTATATTTCTTTAATCTTTGCTAAGAAATGCAATAAGGTCATTTCACAGACCAAGAAGTTCATCTTCTTTTTGATATGTTCTCACAGTAAGAAGAAGGTCACCACCACATATGTGGCCTCTACATAGAGCCTCTCTTTGCAACAGAAGCAAGTGGATGGGATCCTGGAAGAGTACAAATACATCTTCTCCTCACCCACTAGGGTATCGATGCACTTCCAAGTCAAGCATCCAATTTATCTAATCCCCAATGCACCTCTGCCTAATGGACCAATATATCGTTGTTCACTGGTGGAAAATGATGAAATCAAGCATCAAATCCAAGAGTTGTCTCAAAAGGGGCACATCAGACCCAGCTCCTCCCCTTGTAGAAGCCTGATTGTACTGGTGCACAAGAAAGACGAGATCTGGAGGCTCTGCATTGATTATAGTCAAGAACCAAAATTACAGTCATGAACCAATACCCAATTCCCAGAATCAATGACCTTCTTGACCAACTCAAGGGGGATTTTTTTTTTAGCAAGATTGACCTAAAGTATAGCTACCATCCTATGTTAGGGTTACCAACTTGTGTTGGGGTAGCATACCAGCCTGTTTGTTACCAACTTGCACTGGGGTAGTGTACTAGCCTATGTTTGGGTTACCAACCTGCGTTGGCGTAGCATACTAGCCTTTGTTGGGGTTACCAACCTGCGTTGGGGCAGTGTACCATCCTACTTTGGGGTAGCGTATTGGATTTCGTTGGGGTATCATACCCTACTAGGGATATCATCACTTACCTCTGTTGGGGAACAACTCAGAACACATCACTTTCCGCTACTGGGGAACACATCACTCCTTCTCATGAGGGAAAATCCTTCTGGACCACACCAAGCTTGTCTATGAAGTATTCAAACTTCACTCTCTCTAGAGGTTTAGTCAACACGCCTGCTACCTACTCATCGGTACGAACACAATGGATCTTTACTGCTCCCTTATGTATCATCTCTTAGATATAATGGTAGTTGATCTCAATATGCTTGGACTTGTCATGACACACTAGGCTCACTGACAACTTTATGCAACTTTGGTTTTCATAAAATATACAGGTTTACTCCAACTCGAGATCAAAAATTCTACAATCAACTTGTGAACCCACATTGCTTCGCCACAAGATGACCATGCTGCTACATACTCTGCCTCTGCAGAACTGAGTTTCATACAGTTATGCTTCTTACTGAATCATGAGATCAAAACTGATTACATACTAAAGCAACATTCATATGTGCTTTTCCATTATGTGACACTGCCTGCCCAATCTGAATCTATGTATCCTTGCGATATTATCTCTCAATCCGAGATATATGTGGGTACATAATCGATTGTACCCTTTAGGTACCTCATCACATGTTTTTTTATAGTCAAGTGAACATGTCTAGGATCAATCATGTAGTGACTCAATGTGTTCACTACAAAACATATATATGTCCTCGTGTTCTTCAAATATATCAACGAACCAAATTTTCACATCACATTTTACCAAATTGGTACACTTTCTCAGCTGCAACTCAATCTACACAATCATGTGCTGGCTCTATATGATTTCTGCAAAGCACTATTTTTCTTAGTTCTTTAGAGTATGTCCTCTACTCTTTCTACAATTATTCCTTTTGGAACTGGGACTCTTCACCTGCAGATGCTCTTTTTGAAGCTAAGAGTGACTACTCAATTCTCAATGTAGCTACTGAACTCTGAGAGTATCTCCTCTATTCTATCATGGCAACAACTCCATCTGAAACTGAGAGTGGCTCAATAGCTAACACTAAGGGTAGATTATCCTCTTTCTTTGGAGGTAACTCAATATTCTATTGTAGTCATGTCTCCATGGCATGACACATGTACTACACCAACTGTCACTGGAGATAACTCAATCTCAAATAAAGGGATTGCCATACTTTCTCCCTCTGAATCTCATACTGTGTATGCTTCTTTTAATGAATCATGTTTTTTCTATATATAATTCTTCTTATTACTAGAGCAAGTGTCTCATCATAGTCTTCTCCCTCTTGATGGGAGAATCCTCTGGACACAAATTAGTCTTTGTACATCTCTATGAATGGTCTTTGTTGTAGGTGAATCGCCCTGCAGACAAGTGGATTCCCTCTTGGTCTCTAAAATCCTAAGACCAAGAAAGAAAAGTGCTTAACATGGACACTGACTTCCTTTTATATCCAATCAAGATAATGAATGAAAGAGAAGGAGAAATATATGTACCTTATTAGCAACGTTTGTCCTTGCAAAGTCATGGCTGAGCTTTGATCCTAAGCTCCCTGAGAGATCCTGTAATACAAACAAAGATGCAATGGACTTCCTACTCTACTGAGATTAGCTCAATCATAGATCCATCTACTACAGGCAAACTCATATGGAACAAGCACAAGTTTGAAAGAAACAGGCCAAGCATTGATTATTAATGAGAACAAGCAAAGATACTTACAATCCTTTGAATGAAGGTGCAGCAGCCTCTTCCAGTTCTCCTTGTCTAACCCCTTTTCTCAAATAATATCCACGGATTGCTTTGATGACATCTCACTCATGAGATCATAAGTTTGATGTAATTCTCAATCTCCATTGTCAACACCACTTATAGTATCATAATTTTGGTATCAATCTCTAGTCTTTCATGTACCTTTCACCATGAGAAGGCCTCCTTATATAACCTTGGAGAGGCCCAAACACCTGAGAGATATTCGGGATAAGTTGAGGATTCCTCTCCTGCAGTTGAGGATCTTCCCTAAGATCATGACTTGACCATCTATTCGAATCCAAATACCTTCATGAATTGAGGGATTCTTCCCTTATTTACCTCAACAAACCCAGAATTTGCTAAAAAAAGGGTAGTGCTCCCCCAAAAGGGTGCACATGGTGCTCAATCACTCCCCCCAAAGAGGCTCAGGGAGCACCAGCACTCCCTGATAGTGGGTAGGGGAGCACTTCTCTCCAAAATCCATTTTTTTGTGGTTTTTTCAATGGCAAAAGGTTTGTACTTCCTGTCAAGTGATTTCTCTTCTTCCAAACTAACCTTTGAGGTGTCTTAAGTGTCTTTGTGATGTTGTTAGAGGAACAACATGGGCAAGATGGTAGCATACTATTTGTGAAACTTGCAACACTTGTAGTCAAGATGTGACACTTGCAGACAAGATGTGACACTTACAACACTTGTAATGATGACACTTGTGACACTATCGAAGTGAGTAATTTTGATGTGTAACAGATTTCCCCCCAAAGTATGAAGTTAGAAGACGATGATGACTGAAGTACTTTGTAGGATTTTTCGAGAAAGGGTATGGACACAGAGAAACCGGAAAAAGATGCACACAACCATCAAACAAATATTATGACATGTTTCAAAACCCAAGGAAGGCATACCTATGCTTGAGTGATAAAGACTTTTTAGGTATGGACGCCATAAAATACATTGCAGATCCATAATTATATTGAAAAAATGGTATAGCCACTGCAGATACAATGTGGATCTATACTCCTATGACTTGAACTAATCGTAGCCACGAAGAATACACAGTGGATCTACGAGATGACAAGACATAGCCACGACCAATACAAAGTAGATCTATGTAATAGTATATGTGTCATAGTTCAAAAGAACTCCTTTGCAACCTGGGAAAAGTATACATAAGAGTGAAAAATCAATGCAGGGTCTTCTTACCGATCCTGAAGTAGTACGAATCTAACCATGTCAATATATGTCTTGATGTTGAACATGGCATAAACCACTTGATTACCGGTCAATGATGTAAACCGTTAACAAGCGCGAGGGAAATCTCCATTGATGTCAATGATTCCCAATGTACTCTAGTACATTCCAACGAATGTGAATAGATAAGTTGAAGTCGAACATCCTTGTAATCATCCGATTAGAGGTCAATGATGTAAACCCACTATCAGACATGAGGAGGCTTGCCATTGAGGCATGCAGGTCCCAAGGTACTAACTAGTTTCTAAGTCTAGTTCTTGGATAATGTGTTGAAGTCGACAAGAATAGACTCGTCGAAGGAGGTCATTGATGTATCCCCCATCAGTGACATGAAAAATACATAGAAATGTAATTGGTAGATCAAATGAACATGGACTGACACGGGTATTGAAACAAGATATTTGTGATGGCTAACTCTCGAGGTAGATACTTCCCTTGAACACTAAGGCACATCAGCAGAAACTTGACATGGACCAAAACTTGATGATGCAGTGGATGATGTGAATTTCATCAAGTGACCCAAAGGAGTAAAATAAACTCAAAGGATTGGCTCAGTGCAGAGGTTCAGCAAATTAAAATGTGTGCAAAGACAAAGTGTTGTGTTCAAGGGTCACAGTAAGAGTTACTAGTATTGTTCTCAAAAAACTGCTCCGCTTGCTTCTTTCAATTTTTCCCCCATCCAGATAGATGAGTACCTCTTTTTAATTTAACGAGCTCGAGGAGGGTAACACATGATCGATATGACTCACCTTCAATAATTCCCTCTTCCTTTGTTTAACGAACTGGAAGAAGTAAGGGTTCGATCCCATATGGGCCCTTCAATGTATGATTGTTTAACGAATCCAGAGAAGGTAAACTCAGTTGTTTTTCACATTTAGAGAGTCTGAAAACAACTTAAAGACGACTCCAATGTTGTCATTTTTTGTAATGTTAGTCCCGTGAGGCCGAAAAAGAGATAAATTATCACTCGAAAGACGCCCTTTCAAACCTTTTAACAAGTGGGAAAGGAAGCAAGATCACTCGACAATATTTTCATGTTTAGAGAGTCTGAAAAGAGCTCAAAGACGACTCCAGGGGGTTCCTTTTTCGTTTATCCATGCAGGTCCGAAAAAGAGATAAAATTTTACATGGTTGCATTCTCATGTATTTACGTGCACGAGGAAGAACAAAGACTAAGCTCAGTATGCCCCATCTTGAAATATGGGGGATTAACTCCAGAATGATCATCAAAGGCTGGAGACATTCCCTCCAAGCTTCAATTCATGCACCAACTTTGAGGTTGTCACCAATTTCTCTACTAGATGGAGAAAAAGGATAAGGGTGGATGAAATGAAGGTTCAAGAGAGGTGACTGTTTCATTTTTTAACAAGCTTGACATAGGAAAAATAAATATGCTCAAGGCTCTGGGTTCAATCCCCAAATTGTTGTTTCAATTTTTAATGAGCTTGCTACAAAGAGGAAAACTATGCTCAAAGCTTTTGTTTCATTTTTTAACGAGCTTGACATGGAGAAGAGAAACTGTGCTCATAGCCTTTGTTTCATTGTTTAACGAGCTTGCTACAAAGAAGAGAAACTGTGCTCGTGACCTCTGTTTCATTTTTTAATGAGCTTGCCACAGAGAAGAGAAACTATGCTCGTAGCCTCTATTTCATTGTTTAACAAGCTTGCTACAGAGAAGAGAAACTCTGCTCATGACCTCTGTTTCATTTTTTAACGAGCTTTCCATAGAGAAGATAAATTATGCTCATGGACTCTTCTTAATCATGGCTTCCAAGAAAATAACGCTCTGGAAGGACACCACATCAAGGGACAAAACTCAGTCATGGTTTCCAAGAGATCGTCACTGGATGGAAGAAAATCATTCTAGAAGGAACGCATGTCGAAGGTCGCGACAAGGGTAAGGAGATCAGGCTCCAATAGCCCTACCGAAGAGATCACCATGTCAACTATCGGATCCAAATAATCAGGAGTTGAAGTCATGGGATACAACACCACATAATTGACATGCGGGGAGGGCGATACTGTCATCATATAAGAACCATTCAGGCAAGTAATCTAGTCAAGACCGATGAAGGAAATTTGATTAATAGTCATAATGCTTCCATTGTGAGGGAAAGATATCACATGAAAAAGAGTGGACACAATAGCTTTCATGGAATAGACATAATCCTGCCCAAGGAGTAAAGCGAAATCCAAGGGGTCTCGGACTACCATGACATCAATAAAGATAGTTTTCCCTCCCAAAGTTACCTGAAACTAAGGGTCCCTAAAGGTTGACTACTTCTTCTGTTAAAAGCTAACAGATTCTATGTAACCAGTGCAAGCTGAGGACAACCCAAAGTGTGCCAAGCAACAGAGGACAAAATACTAATGGACGCACCTTCATCTATCAGTGTTTGAGGAACATCTCGACCACAAACTTGCACTGTAATATGGAAAGGAATGTGAGAGGGAAGACAAGGTCTTGTTAGTGCACCCCAATCAAAAAGGATGGCCTCATTACTTAGAGGGGGTTTCGCGGGAGAATGAGGAATGCCCCCAGCATGGTAGATTTTGTATCAACGAGAAAAACATGGGAAGTATCGGGTTTACTCTCTAGAGGGAGAGTAGGATCAACCGATGATGGGATGGGATCGACCACACTGGCACTCTTTAGAGGAAGAGTGGGATTGACTGATGACGTAACCGGAGAAATCACTTTGGCACTCTTCGGATGAAGGGTGGGACTGACAGAGGAATGGACTGGATCAACCACTTTGGCACTCATCAAAGGAGGAGTGGGATCGACCGACGAAAGAACTGGATTGACCACTTGGTTTTCATTCTCCAAAGGGAGAATGGGGTGGACGGGTGGAAACAAATTGACTGCTTTGGTGTCACTATCTAATGGGAGAGTGGGGTTGACCAAGGATAGAACCAGATTGACCACTTGGGTTTCATTCTCCAAGGGGAGAATGGGGTTGATGGGTGGAAACAGATCGACCTCTTTGGTGTCACTCTCTAACGAGAGAGTGGGGTCAGCCAAGGATGAAAATGGATCGACTACTTGGGTTACACTCTTTTGATGAAGAGTGGGGATGATCAATGATGGAACTGGATCGGCTACTTGGGTTTGTGGTTCAATCGAGGAGGAAAATAGATTGACCACCTAATCAACCGAAGTGACTGGGGATAGAACTGGATTGACCAATCCATCAACTAATGATGGGTTGGAGGAAAGATTACAATAACCTTTTGGAATTTGAAGTTTTTCCAAAAGAGAAGAAGCCTCTTCCATGCGAGGGCAAAGGTGAGAATAATGGTCACCTTTGCATAACATACAAGGGACTTTCACAGTTGTCTTCTTCTTACCAATCTAAACATCACTAGTTGATGGGGCATCACCAGCATGTCCAGCAAAGGCAAATGACGTGGTGGACCAAATTTATAAGACCTTGGGAATACCAGGGAAATCCCTCAGAAAGTGATCACCCTTACAAAGACTGCAAAGGAATTTGGGTTTTGAATTCTTCATTTTAATCTTGTTGACCTCATCAACACTCCCAGCACTATTTATAGTAACTGGTTTCTTGGATCCAACATCTGATGTTGTTGGGGCCTTGGTCCTTTTTGGTCTATTCTTCTTCTTCTCTTTCCATTTCTTCTTCTTCTGATCAACCTGGCTACGTGCTTTAGAGCTTTCACTAGACGAAGAAGGAGAAAGGGAAGGAGACTTAATGGGCGAAGAAGGTGAAAATTCAATGTGAGGTTGATGTGTGGGTGGTGTACTAACATCTAAAGTAATAGGTGTATTTGAAACATTGGGAGGATTTGAGATCACCGGAGTGGGGAATAAAAAAACCGGTAATCCAATGGTGAGTCCCTGAAGACTCAGTGTGGCAATGTACGGAGGACCAAAGTTTCCAAAAGAAGGAAAGGTATAAGGTTCCCCAGGAGAAGGGGTTCCTCCATTGGTACTCTCAGGATTTGATGCCATTAACACTGACTCAACCTAAGGTCCACTAAGTAACACAACCAACACATGCTATGAATCTGAGAAGCAAACAATCAAACATAACCTTCCCACAATGAAACCACTAGTTGGTGATGAAATCCAACATCCTGAGATAAAAATAGGAAGAGGTAGGGGTAGAGTGGGTGGATCAGTTATGTTGGCGATATACTTAATGGACTTATGCCTTAGTGCAAGCTTCTATGCAATAACTGTGGATTTACCCTCCAAGGATCTCGAGTGAGTTTGACCAACATCTTTTCTAGGTACAATGAGACTTCCCTTCATCGTCACCTTGTGTGAGACCCTAAATATTATGGCTACTAAGGTCACCAACTTGCAGTCAACCCCTAGGAGGGTACAGTCGACAGTCCGATCCAAATGTATGGGCAAGATAACAAGTCTGAAATCAACCCAAGAGGCTCCCACACATAATCGTGGGTATACCCTCAAGTGACCCCCAATATACGATCCGACCACTACAAATAGTTGAACCACGAAGGGATAATCTCTGTAACTCTCCTGAATACGACCTCATGCATAAACCTTGTGTGAGAGGGGGATCCTAGAAATCCTATACAACAATTGGATTTTCTCTCCCTATCGCAAAATTCTAAGTTTGTTTGATATCTTTGGAAAGTTATCCTTTCAACCTATTCCAAATCCCTACACTTTAAACTAAAGTAGGTTTGCTAACAAATATGTAAAAGGTATGATAAATTTTAGTTAAGCATTGATTTTAGTGGTTTTTGTTTACTCAGAGGTGTATGAGAGTGAAGATTGATGATATTATGACTCAGTTCCCAAAACATGCATAAGAAATGATAAGCAATATTTTCTTTCAATGAATGTCTAATTAAGGGAAGGAGAAGGATTTTCCTTTCACTATCAAACACCAAGATGAAATTACCTCATGCAATAGTCCTCAGTAAGGAATCCAATGCAATGCCAAAATGTTTGTATGTGAATGATAACCAGTAGATGTAAAGCTTCTTATGCTAATCGAACTTCAAGAGTTGTGAGATTTAAGCAATTTGGAAGCAAACTTCACATAAACAAAAAGACACCCTTCTTGTGATCAAACAAGAAATAGAAATCCAAAAAATCAAAAGGAAGCAGAAAGAGCTTGTACAAGATGACTCAAATATCAGGAAGAAAAGTACAAAGGACCTTTGAAACCCCTTACAAAGTTTTCACTCATTCAGATAAACGAGAAGAAAACAACAAATTGACTCCAAATCATGAAGGACAAATTGCAAAGTAAGGATAAATGTCAAAAAATCCAAAAAAAAGAGCATCAATTCTCAGAAATAAGGGTTTTTGGAAGCCAATATCAAGATGGAATGAAAGTATGGGACCCTGAGCAAAAGCCAAAACCAAGAAACAGCTTCAGAAGGTGAAAATTATGGAGAATTTCTCACAAAAAAGGGGTAGCACTCTGGTGTAAGGTGAATCGGAGCATTCCAACACTCTTTGTAAGGCTATAGGGGAGTGTTATTGCTCTAAAAACAATAGGAGGGGAGCGCTCTGCTCCAAAAACTCAGAAAAAATCCCAAAAACTCAAAAAATCAAGGAAATCCAGTCAATCAGGGTGATCCTGATGACATAATGAGGCAATTAAACAAATCTAAGAATCAACATGACAATATGGATACGATCAAATTAGTGGGAAAAGGGCCAAAACAAGATCTGGGAATGGAAACAAAAATCATAGCTCCTCCCCAGCAGAGTCGCAAATTTCTGTTGTAGGTGAATCCCCCTGTGGACAAGTGGATTCCCTCTTGGTCTCTAAACTCCTAAGACTAAGACATAAAACTTCTTAACATGGACACTGACTTCCTTTTAGATCCTATCAAGCTAATGAATGAAAGAGAAGGAGAAAGATATGTACCTTATTACTGACGTTTGTCCTTGCAAAGTCCTAGATGAGCTTCAATCCTGAGCTCCCTGAGAGATCCTGTAAGACAAACAAAGATACAATTGACTTCCTACTCTACTAAGATTAGCTCAATCATAGATCCATATACTACATATAAACTCATATGGAACAAGCACAAGTTTTAAAGAAACAGGCCAAGCATTGATTATTAATGAGAAAAAGTAAAGATATTTACAATCCTTTGAATGAAGGTGCAGCAGCCTCTTCCAGTTCTCCTTGTCCAACCCCTTTGCTCAAATAATCTCCATTGATTTCTTTAATTAAATCTCACTCATGAGATCATAAGTTTGATGTAATTCTCAATCTCCATTGTCAATACCACTTATAAGATCATAATTTTGGTATCAATCTCTAGTCTTTCATGTACCTTTCACCATGAGAAGGCCTCCTTATATAACCTTGGAGAGGCCCAACCACTTGAGATATATTTGGGATAAGTTGAGGATTCCTCTCCTGTAGTTGAGGATCTTCCCTAAGATCATGCCTTGACCATCTATTCAAAAACAACTACCTTAAGGAATTAAGGGATTCTTCCCTTATTTGCCTCAACAAACCCAGAATTTGCTAAAAAAAGAGTAGCGCTCCTCCAAAAGGGTGCACACCATGCTCAAGCACTCCCCCAAAGAGTCGTAGGGAGCACCAGCATGCCCTGGCAGTGGGTAGGGGAGCGCTCCTCTCCAAAATCCGATGGCAAAAGGTTTGTACTTCCTGTCAAGTGATTTCTCTTCTTCCAAACTAACCTTTGAGGTGTCTTAAGTGTCTTTGTGATGTCATTAGAGGCATGAAATGGGAAAGATAGAAGCATACTATTTGTGACACTTGCAACACTTGTAGTCAAGATGTGGCACTTACGGACAAGATGTGACACTTACAACACTTGTAATGACAACACTTGTGACACTATCGAAGTGACTAATTTTGATGTGTAACAGTCTTGGGGAGGCTACTCCTTACTGGATCATGAGGGATGACTCCCTATGAACTCTATCTCCTTCTAAGTTTGTAATTGTTGGGGCCATATACCTCACTACTAGTGGAGCCATCTAATTCTCATGATATGGCTCTTCAATGCTATATGGATTCGCATCCTGCAAAGTGTCACAAGACCATATTAGTCTCTTCTTGGTTACTGCAATGATTCTAGGTAGGCCCTTCTAGCTCTACTAACTCTTCCTGATGATCTGAAGAGTGATCAACTGCACTAGAGCGATTTGTTTTGTCATCTTTGGAGCCTTTTGATCCTCATGATCTGTCTCCATACGAGATTTTATGTATCTAACAAAAGTAGCTTCTTCTTCTTCTTCTTATTCTTCTTCTTCTTCGGTACATGGATGTATACGGTCATGTATACAACTTGGATAGTCTACTCCATGTATCATCTAATATGTTTCCTCTTGCAACCGTCACTATATCTCCCTCGGCATTATCACCTGTGAGATGCCTGGAACAAGAACAACAAGGGATAAATAGTAGACAAGAATAATACTCTTTATAATAATATTAAAAACAATAGTGAGAATAATCCTCATAGTAACTCCTTCAAAGCTATCACTTGTGACCTGCCTGAAACAAGATCCAAAAGTAAGAAATACAATAATAATAAATGAGAGCAACAATCTTCTAGTGTTTTGATCAATCATTCCTCCATGGTAAACTGGAAACAAAAGAAGAAGTTTCTGCTAGAGGAGATGTTAGTTATATCTAGTAAATAATAATCATTTATCTCAATAGTTATTACATGCTACTAAGTATTCAATAATAAAAACATTTCAAAGATTTTTATCACAACTATAATGTTTACTTGTAATGAGGCAGTTATCAAACTTGATATGTGAAAATTTTAATCTTATCAACTTAATTAATCAAACCTGGAACCTGGAATTTTGTCCTCGAGAATGAGTGTTGTTGCTTTTCTTCCAAGTCTCCTTCATTCAAGATGACAAGTATTCTCTTCAACTTGTCCAATGTACTTAAGACAACATGCTTTCTAGACATAAATTTGAGTTAGAGAATATAGCGCAAATAAAATTTAAAGTCTCAACCTTAATCAATCTAATACTTTGACTAAAGTTAGTTTCTAACTTTAAATTTGAACAGAGGTTGTTTTGATAATCATAACTTCAATAGATCAAAATACAACCTAGATGTTCATAAGTTCACAATAATTCCATAACAAATAAAGGCATATCAAAATAATCAAACCTGTGATGCATTTTTCCTATGAATGTGTTGGATCTCAGATCCTTCTGGATCTATGATTGTTGTTTGAACAAAAGATACCTTCTCCTGCAAATACCCTTAAGCTAATGATACAATTTAAATATATGTAAGTACATACCTATGATAGTATTGGAAGGTAGTGTCACTATCCAGCAGTACCGATAAGCAATAATGAACCTTTAAAACTTCAAAGGTGCTTCAATTTTTAATTTAAAGGTAGCTGGAGATTTGTTAGGGTAAGGCGCACTATTGGTAATTTAAAGGTTAGATGGAGATTCCTCATACCCTACATTCTTATACCATTTATCAATTCCATATTACATATTCCATAACCTCATATTGACCAACATGTTTTTACCAATTGATTTGTTTTCTTACAAACACATTCATTGAATTCTTGTAACATATCATTGGCTCGCATATGAAGCACACATTCCAAATCAAATCTACCATTTGGACTAGAATTGTTTCCATGCCTTTGACACGCTTCAACACCTTTCAAAATAATATAGTTCCAATTCAAATCTCACTAATCAAAGTGACAAAAGAAGTTAATAGTTGTAATTCTGTAGCTATAGAAACTTAAACTTTCCGTAGCTGCCTATAGTAGCCTATTTCAGGGGCATTTTTTGCACAACAATTTCAAGAAAATGAGGCTGGAAGGATTGAATGGTTGATATGCACATTACTAAGTTATCATTTTGAATGCATTCATATGATTTAATAGTTTATTTTTTGTTGTATAAAGAAGAATATTAAAAGGAAAGTGGTTCCACACAAGAACCAACACTTGCAATACTTATGGTTATCACACAAGAACAAACCATAGGAAGCAACTTCCACTTAGATATATTTCAGAAAAAGAAGACTCCATCACATAGTTTAGGAAAATCAATGCAAGGTTGCATGAGGACATACAACATCTTCAGTTGGGGGGGATTTTGGGTCACCAAAATATCACCTTTTTACCAACCTTTACCTTCACTTTCAACCATACTTTGTTTTCTTGTAACCTTACATTAAGACCATTTTCATGATTGCATATGGGTTTAGACTCATTATTTTCCAAATCATTTTTTTAAGTATTGTTATCCCCATTTTGTGGATAACTAAGGAGATGATGTCTCAAGGCCCTCAGGTTGCA
>ML841346.1:18288-59070 GCA_009831015.1 Picea engelmannii | reverse complement strand
ATATGAAGGTCAAAATACTATGTGCACATGAATTATTCATTATTATTCATAAAAAGGAAATTAATTTAGTGTGAGAATTCACCTCACATTTAGTTTCCTAATCTCAAGTAGAAGTTGAGAATCTCATGGATGGCTGAGAGATTTTCTCAAACCAAAATCCTAATTTGGTGGAACTTGAGAGATATTCCCTCCTTAAAATCCTTTTGATATATTTTCTCCCTTAAATTATTGAGAGATATTTTCTCCCTAAAAATCTTGGAGATTCCAATTTAGTGGATCTAGTGAGTGATCTTCTCCATGGTGGTTAAGCCTGCAAATCTTATATAATGAGGGCTTTCCATGGTGAAGGGGAGAATATTTGAGTTATCAAACCTTTGATCCTGGGGAAATAATTCAACATTTTGATTTCAATATTTGTGCAAGGGGATTGATGAGGAGAGCTTGGTGAAGATACTACATCATCAATCATGCTTTGTAAGTGCCTTATTTGGCTTTCCAATTAATATCGACTTGGGCTATTCCCTTCAAGTTCATGTGTTTTTCATTTGCTTGTCTATTATCATTTCAGTATTCATAGATAGATTTGATTTATATAATAATATAGAGTAGTGATAAGAGTTCCTTTTCTAGTCTTTTGAGGGTTTCATTTGCATTTTGGAGCTTGGAGATCAAACCTACGGATTGGAGCAGCAGGACATACATCACAACAATGTACGCCACATCATTCTTCTTCTTTCTTGATTGATTGATCTAGTTAGATATATAGGGAAAGTAGTAACCACTTTTTCTCTTCTATATTTGGACCAAAGATAGGGGTCTTGGTCCAAAGGGGAGCTTATCCTGTCCACAGGGTAAGATTTATCACACCATAAAATTGGTGACTCCACTAGGGAAGGACTTTGACTAGTTTTTCCTCTTTTTCATCTTGAATCCTTTGCTTGTGATTATATATTTATTGTTTGATGCTTCTTTCTGATCTTTTTACCCTTCCCTCTTCCTCATTGAAGAGTTTACAGAGCCATTGACTGAGTCTCTACCAAGTTTTAGTTTGTGGAATTCATTTTTGAACATTTCAGAAACTGACACTCCCCTGTAGTGTACACCACAACGCCACTTATCTGATTGGAGCTCCCCTAAGATTTCTAGAGGGTTCCATTCTCCTAACTGGTGCTCCCCTAAGCATCCTATAGGGTTCCATTCTCTTGATTACCACTACCCTGAGCCTTCTACAGAGCGCCATGGCGCTCTGTCTCTTTGAGAACATGGGCAACAATATCCTCTTTTAGGTGTTTTTGCCTCTTTCTTCCTTGCTTTTCTCAGTCTGATTTTGAGGGGATTTTTCCCCATAGATTCCTACGTTGTCTTTGAATTTTTTTGGATTAATAATTTGACATTTGACACTCATTCATCTTCCTTCTTTGAGTTTTCAATATTCTCTCCTAGTTGTGATCCCCTTATGTTAACAAGATCCCTTGGTTATATTGAAATACTGTAACTTCGAAGAATATTCTAATTATATTTGAGTTATTATTTAATAGATCAAATCCCCTTTTGTGGATTGATCAAGTCGGGTCTTGTATAATATCAAATCCCCTTTTGTGGATTGATCAAACTATATTTTTATGATGGTATTCATAAAGTCGGCCACACTAAGTGAAGTGTCATAACCCTAGCGCCTCCTCAACTAGTATTTATATGTGAGGATGGTGCCTCACTTGTACACTCTCACTCACTCGTCTAGTGTGCATATCATGAAGGAAGTTGCATTTGTAGGAGGAAGGAGAAGAGAGGCGCATGCTCAGTCTTGGTCTATATTTGGTGTTTTGGTTTTAGTCTTGGAATTGTATTTACAATCTATTATTGAGGAAGTTTTTGTTGGGTTTTCTCCCCCGTGAGGGTTTCCCAGGATAAAATGTTGCGTACCTTGTGATTGTGTTTCTTTCAGTGATCCTCTTTATACTGTTGTTTTGTAAATGCATTGAATGCTCCTATAATTTGGGAATAACCTAATAACAATAGTAAAAACTTAACATGGTATCAAATCTTGACTGAATAGAGCATATTTCACTGGGTATCTGAAAACGTCATTGTTGTTGTACAAGAAAATTAGGGATTTTTTACTAAAGATGAATTTTTGAGAAAAACTATCTTGGGAAGTGTGCCCTTACCTAACACATCTTTTGGAAACTTGAGAGAAATTTTTCAGTGACCAGATTCTCTGGAAAGTAAAACCATAGTTTTGACTGGTACCAGAAAATCAGAAAACCAGAACCAGTACCAGAAGTACTAGTCCATAATTGAGCAGGTCAAGTTTTAAGGGGTAAAACTTGGAATTTTATGAAATAGTCAGATCCAGTAAACTCGCCTCAACCCAATGCATCTCCTGGTAAGCTCAGTTTCAATTTTTGAGCACTTTCATTTTCTGCTCATTTTCTTAGCTCCAGGTCAAGATGTCTGGAAGCACCAAGCTTGTTGATAAGTTAGAAGTTGTGGAAAATTTTCGTGCATGGAAGTACAAAATTGGACTCATTATTGAAGAGAATGACCTTGTAAAATTCATAAAAGTTAATGTATTGGAACTCGAAGAATATGCAGCTAAAGAGAAGTAAAAGAAGGATATGATTAAAGCTAAAAGGATAATTGCAGACTCCATTAAAGACCACTTGAATCCTCAAGTGTCTTCTAAGAATACCTCAAAATATGTTTTTTATGCCATAACCATAATGTATGAAGGAAAGAACATCAACCGAAATATGAATTTGAGAACCCAACTCAAGAATACAAAGATGCAAAAAGGAGAAACAGTTCAAGACTATTTCTCTAAGGTTTCTCAATTCAAGGAACAATTAGAGGAAATTGGAGACAACTTAGATGAATATGAACTCATTATGACAACCCTTAATTGTCTTACAAGACCTTGGGATGCCTTCATCCAAACTATTTGTGCAAGAAAATAGAAACTCCTATTTACAATTTATGGGAAGAATGTGTTGAAGAAGAAGCAAGAGTGGCCAACCGATAAGCCATCCTATTAAGAGACAAAGATAAATCCCTATATGCTCATGATAAGGGTAGAAATAAAAGGTCTTATTTTCAAAAGGAGACCCACTTTCATAAAGAATCTCACTCTCCAAAAATATTCTAGAAATATCATAAGGGTCAAAGAAAGGGAAAATATTTCTCCTCTTATCGATGTTATCATTGTGATAAGATGGGACGCATTAATAAGAAATTTCCTAGTAGAAGGGAATAATACAAGAGGATAAATAAAAAAATACATCATGCCCATGCAATTGAAGATGATGATCCACCCAAGAAGTTAACTAAAGAAGAGATTGCAAAATATGTCTTGTTTTCCGCTCTCTCGGGATTTATGAAACCATGAGAGGATAATTGGGTCATAGATAGTGGTGCATCTAAGCACATGACAGGTCATAAATATATTCTCTCTAGTCTTATAGAAAAGGAATTCCCCCAGAAAGTTTCACTTGGAGATGATTATCAATACCCTATCAAAGGAATGGAAGAATCCACCTACAAACTTGATTCGAGAACTTTGATGAGAATGAAGGATGTACTCTATGTACCAGGTTTGATAGAGAACTTACTTTCTATTTCATCCCTAAATAGGAAAGGTTTCAGGGTTGCATTCATGGATGGTGAAGTTCTTATGTGGTCTAAAGGAAAAAATATAGAATATGCAGTTGTTATTGGGACAGAAGAAGGTGGTTTGTGCAAGTTAAAAGGTCACTCAAATGTAGCCTTGAATCACTCTACTGAAAGTCCTTGTGAACTTTGTCATAGAAGACTAGATCACATCAACTACAAAGCCTTACCATATGTAAGAAAAGTATTTATAGTTTTAATAGAATTAAAGGTTGATAATGAAGGTGTATGAAAGGGATGTGCACAAGGAAAGAGCATAAATAATCCTTTTCCAAAGAGTGACAATAAAGCAGAATGAATCTTGGAACTTGTCCACTCAGATGTATGCGGTTCAATGCCATCAACCTCTCTAAGAGGGTACCTATAATATGTATCCTTTATTGATAATTACTCTTGTAAGACTTGGGTTTATTTCTTGAAGTAAAAAGATGAAGTACTTGGAAAGTTAAAGGAATTCAAAGCCTTGGTAGAAAACCTCTCCAAAAGGAAAATCAAGATACTCATGTCAGACAATGGAGGAGAGTACACTTCAAATGAATTTGTAAGATTTTGCAGAGATGTCGGGATTAAGAGGGAGATCACCACTTTGTATAATCCTCAACAAAATGGTGTACCAGAAAGAAATAATAGAATGATTATGGACTATGAAGAAACATCCTCAACAAAAAACATAAGGCAAGATTTGTGGCTCATGTATTTTCTCAGAAGGAAGGTATTGACTATGAATAAACATTTGCTCTTGTAGCCAGATACACTTATATCAAAACTATCATATCTCTTGTAGCCAAAATGAAGTGGAAGTTACACCAGATGGATGCAAAAATAACTTTATTAAATGGTTTTATTTAAGAAGAAGTGTATATATAACAACCACAATGGTTTGAAGTTGAATATAGAAAGACTCATGTCTGCAGGTTGAAGAAAGCTATGTACGAGTTGAAGCAATCTCCTAGAGCTTGGTATGGAAGAAATGATAGTTTCCTGAAAATATTGGGCTTTACCAAGAGTAAAGCTGATCCAAACCTTTACTTCAAGGTTATGAATGACGAGCCAATTATATTGCTACTATATGTGGATAATTTATTCTTGAAAGGAGAAGAAAATATCATCATAGATTGCAAGAAGAAGCTCACTATAGAGTTTGAGATGAAAGACCTAGGACCGATGCATTACTTCTTAGGTCTTGAAGTTTGGCAGAGACCAGAGAAGATCTTCCTTAACCAAGGGAAGTATGCAGTTGAAATATTGAAGATATTTGACATGTCGAAATGTAAAGCCATGAACACACCCATGTAAACAAATTTGAAGCTCTTGGTTGATACTTCGTCAGATTTGGTTAATGCTACTCTATATAGACAGATTATTGGTTCGTTGATGTATCTAACGAATACTAGGCCAACTATATGCTTTGATGTGAACACCTTGAGTCAGTATCTAGTGGATCCCAGATGTTTTCACCTTGTAGATACAAAGAATGTGATGAGATACCTTAAGGGTACATTGGATTATGGTCTCTATCATATTGGAGATCATGAATTCAGATTGTATGGTTATACTGATTCAGATTAGGCTGGAAGGGCTTCAGACATGAAGATCTCTTCAAGATTTTTTTTTCAGTTTGGGGTCAGCCATGACTTCATGGAAAAGAACGAAGCAATCCAATATTTCTCTCAACATAGCAGAAGCAGAGTACATTGCGACATGTTCAACTAGTTGTGAATCCATATGGCTTCATAAGTTGTCGATAGGTCTGTTTGATCTGGAGATGGAAGCCACTATGATTCTATGTGATAACTAGAGTTGTATAAAGGTGACGTAGAACCCAATGTTCCATGATAATTCGAATCACATAGAGATATAGTGTCACTACATTCATGATATGGTGTAGAGGGGAGATGTAAAGCTCCAATATGTTGGCACAAATGAACAGATTGCAGATGTGTTGACCAAGCCTCTATCTCGTGTGATGTTTGAGTACTTTCGAGACAATCTTGGTGTTTTCTAAAAGGACCTCCCTCAAAAGGGGGGGTGATGATGATGATACTATGGTATCCTGACCAACAACATGTAACTCTATTAGGATTTTATATCCTAGGGGATTGATCATCCCTGGGAAGATCCTGAAGGTTTGGTAAGGATGGTCTATTAGAGTACCCGTGCATGCATATTCCAGTGGTGGTCAGTAGTGGTAGCTCTGTTAGGATTTTATATCCTAGGGAATATTATGATTCCTGGGAACATTTGGAAGGTCCGGTAAGGATGGTTTGTTACAGTACCACGTGGTATCTTGTTAGGATTTTACATCTTAGGAAATCTTGTGATTCTTGGGCAGATCCCGAAGGTTCGGTAAGGACGGTCTGCAAGAGTACCACAAATGTGTTTGTTGATAAACCTGCCTCATTATGTTGTCACATATTGATGATATTGTTGTTCCAGCTTCATGTTGTTGATGATGTTGTTGTTCCATCCTTGTGATGTTGATGATGATGTTCTAACTTCATGCTATTGATGTTGATGTTTCAACTTCATGATGATGATGATGATTTTACTCCAGCTCCATGCTATAAATGATGTTGATATTGATGATGAGAAAAACTTCTGATGATTTGTAGATGTGCCAATCAATGTTCCAGATGTTGATGATGATGCTGCCATCTCCTTTTCTTGATGATGTTGTATTGGGTCATGTAAGTAGAATACCCTTCTCGTTAAGGGGGAGTGTTGAAATATTGTAACTTTGAAGAATATTCTAATTATATTTGAGATATTATTTAATAGATCAAATCCCCTTTTGAGGATTTATCAAATCGAGTCTTGTATAAGATCAAATCCCCTTTTGTGGATTGATCAAACTATATTTGTATGGTGGTATTCGTAAAGTTGGCCCCTAGTATTTATATAGCGGTTTTAACCACTTCTAGGATAAATTGGCCCCACTAAGTGAAGTGACATAACTCTAGCGCCTCCTCAGCTAGTATTTATATGTGAGGATGGTGCCTCACTTGTACACTCTCACTCACTCATATAGTGCACATATCATGAAGGTAGTTGTAGTTGCAGGAGGAAGGAGAAGAGATGCACATGCTCAGTCTTGGTCTATCTTTGGTGTTTTGGTTTTAGTCTTAGCATTGTATTGTCAATCTATTATTGAGGAAGTTTTTGTTGGGTTTTCTCCCTTGTGAGGGTTTCCCAGGATAAAATGTTGTGTACCTTGTGATTGTGTTCCTTTTAGTGATCCTATTTATACTATTGTTTTGTAAATGCATTGAATGCTCATGTAATTTGGAAATAAACTAATAACAACAGTAAAAACTTAACAGTTTCATCATTCCTTCTAGTTCTTTGATCTTCATCTCGCAAAGATTTCAGATTGCTTGATTGTTTATAAGTTTTCATCAACTAGGGTTTGAAAAGGTTGCTTGATGTTGGGCCTTTTTGTCTTCATTGAAACATCTCACTTTTCTGAATGATTAGGACTCTCTTGTTTTCCACAACCTAGTCTTTAACATTGTTTCATGCTGCTCGTGTTTTGAGGATTTTCATGAGGGTTTTTCTTATTTCTCTTTTGAATCTTTGAGTTCTTGATTGAACAAGTTATCTTTTACTTGGTTTCTTTAAGTCCTCATCATTTTGAGTGCGCTTTGTCTGATTTCTTTTTTTCCTCATATTTCTTTGTGTCAAACATAGATCTCTTTCATTTCATTTGAAGGATAAAGAAGCAAAAAAGTTTTCATATCTACTTTCATACATAATCAAATGAAGAAATTTTTCATTCTTTAGGAATTTGTTTTGGTATATGTTTGGAAAAAGAGCTAGTTTTGCATGTGCATTTCAATTTTCAGAAAAATGTCTTGGTAGTTTGGCATCATCTTGATCCTAGATATTGAAAGTTTCATTTTTTTGAGTGCTTTCTTATTTTAAGAAGAATAAAACTCTTCTCCTTCCCATACATAGAATTCATTGAAAATAACGAACTACATCACATTCTTTTGCATTCTATTGGAGTTGAGTCTCTCTCACATAATTTGTTTCATCTCAGTGAACCTATTGAGTAAAAATCCATTAAAATCAACCACGTGATAATAAAATCAATCCAATTTTTTTTGGTTTTAACACACCAACAATAGCATAGGATTAGGGTCTTTGGCCTAGGAAAAGTGAGTAAATTGTCCAAGACTACTAAATAAACTGTAGAGCACTAAAGAGTGAGCAAATACAACTTTCGTATAAGCATAGCCAAGAACCCCCTCTCACACGAGGTTTAAACATGAGGTCACATCCAGATGAGAAACAAAGATCACCCCTCCAGATCTTGACCAATCGTAGTGGAAATATCGTATATTGGGGGTTCTTCCTGAAGTGTTACTGACTCATTTGGTCTCGATACTTCGTGAACTTCAAATTCATTCGGGGTCCTTTGGAGTCTACTGGTCCACTTATCCTGAGTCCTCTAGAAGAATTTCACGCTTTGATATCCTTCCCATACATTCGGTCCCGATTTTTGACTGTACCTACCCAGAGGCTAACTGCGAGTTGGTATCCTTTGTGGAATTTCCTAGGCATCTATAGAGGTGATTATGGGGGGATTCCCATGGTACCTGAGGAAGACATTCTATCTCATTATTAGTACCCTTGGAGGGTGACCCTATGAAATAAAGGGTTACTTGCACTGAGAAGGGATGTTACATGGAGGTTGGGGTAACTGCTTCTCATTTCTTCATTGGATACTTGATATCCCATATTTGAAAGATCCTTGATCTTGTTGTTGCTTGGTTGATTGCTTTTAGTTTTCATATGAGTGTGTTTATTTTACTTTCATATTCGACCTTAGGATCAAATATTTCACAGTATACAAGGTATGGAAGCTGGCGCTCAAGAACCTCAACCCAATGTTTTTTATGAAGGAATGATCAAATATCAACCTTTAGAAACTAGGATCATAGCTCCTGTAAGTGGCCGACACATTGAAGAATTGGTCACAACCTTCATAGAAATCCTTTCATCTTACATGAATCCTCTTTTTACTAATCCACTTGGCCAACCACTCACTGATCCACCATCCAAAAAATATGTTGATGCTTAATATTCTTATATATTATCGCCTGGTTCCACGACTACACAATATTTTGGCATGAACCCACCATCATTTGGTTTTCTTGAAAAACTTGGCAACTTATCTTTTTCCACAACTCCTATAGTTGATATTTCTGGTGCTTCATCTTTACCAGAAAAATGGGTGACCCAGGTAACCTCAACTCAACCATTTGCGCATACATCTCCCTTTGCACATGGGTCATGTATTATTCTTGTTTCACTATTTCCACACATGCATACACCAAGTGCATACTTGGTCATACCATTTGTCAAATGGCATGTAGTCAAGTTGTTCACACAACCACAGTTACACAATATACTCAGCCTCCATATCATACATCGCAAATTATTACACTCTACATTGGAGGTCAATCTTCAATGGGAGGCCAACCTTCAATTGGGAGGCAACCTTCAGTTGTAGGGAAATTTTTTACTAGGGTGAAACCTACGTGGTTGCAACATCAACAAGCCTAGGGGAAAAACACTCTTGCAAGTTGTTTTATCCCTTGTACCACTATCCTGTATCGTGGAAAACCATTTCTAAGAGTTTCTAACCCTTTGTGGGGTCAACCCAATCCATTGGGCATTTCTCCGCAATGAAATTATCCCTATCAATCCGTCAACCCCATGGTTCCAGCACAACAATCCCTTCAATGAAAATACTTTGGGGGACTATCAGGTCAACCACAGTACGTAAGAGGTCAATCTGTTCAATCACAATACATGGATGGAAAATAAGGATAACGACCTTATGTGGGTGGACAACCTGGGAAGCCACCATATATGGGAGGACCGTCTAGCTTTGACATCTCTCCGCAACCTGGATATGGTCCTACTGGTATTCCCATGCCATATGGTTACCACAAGTATCCAAAATCCAACCGACAACTTCCTTTCTTTGCTATGCTAGATCTGCTAGATTTGTCACATTTAACAAACAATCCCATTCAACATGCCCCATTTTGGCCCACCATCCCTGCCAAATTACCGTTTAACATCCCAAAATTCAATGAAAAAATTGGGGAAGATCCTAACAATCATATTATGACTTTCCATTTATGATGTTCTTCCAACTCTTTAATGGATGATTGCATTCATCTGAGACTTTTTCAAAGAACACTTACAGGTGCAACAAAAAAATGGTATATTGAGTTTCCATTTAACTCATCTGTTGACTTTAATTCTCTTTCCATGGTTTTTCTGACGCATTTTCAAGTGCCTATACAGTACAAGACTGATATAGAACTTTTTACCTCTCCCTGAAAATCCTCTTCCATCCTCATATCTGATCATATTCATGAGTGGAGATGGCAGATACGGTTGATTAAAGCTTCAATTCCGGACCAAATCCTCGCAGATTGGTTTGCAAAGTCACTCTTTCCTCCCATCACCCACGATGTTTCTATGGGAAACATTTTTACTGAGGAGAAGGCTATCATTTGTGCACAATACTTGCACCAAGTATATTCCGAGTCCGACAAAATTTAAGATCCGATCCCTCACACTCCTCATCCATCGAATGATCCAACCAAACCTGCTCGGAACCAAGTTTCATTTCAAACATAACAAATAATTTCTCTCTTGCTGAAAGATCTGAGGTGAATGCAGTCCCAACCACTTCATCTTCACAACCAGGAGGTTAGAATAAAAACAAGGGAAAATCCAAGAAATCGTCTAATGAGCAAGATAATCTAAAGACTAATGATACTCAACCGACTAGGAAGGATAAGTTTCCTTGCATGATTTGTGAGGAAGACCATTATACAAAAGACTGTCCTCATCGTGAGCCTGTCACTAAATTTCTGAAGGATGCCTCCCAACCAGTTCAACAAAAAAATTTGGTTGCACAAAATCCCGCCCCTCCGCAAGAGGGAAATGCAGGTCATTCCCACCATGGGGATGCTTCTTTGAACATGTCTGAGATGTATATGTTTAATACGGTTAATGTAACGAATCGAGAAAATACTTATGAAACTCCTATAGGTAATCAGGCTAATGGAAAGGCTATCGATCAGATCCCCCTCCACTCAAATTTGATTATGTTTAATTTGGAGTATTTCAAGGAGAGACTCTCACACCACCTAACATTCCAAATTCAAATTTTGGTTGGTGGAAAGGACATCCATCACACTATTTTGGATGAGGGAGCCTCCACTTGTGTGATGTCTTTGCCTTGTTGGACAACCCTTGGTTATCCTAAACTTACCCCATCTCCTACCACCTTGAAAGCGTTTGATGGTTGTGGTTTCCAACCTCACAGACTCTTGCAACCTTTCACTATGACGTTGAAAGGTAAAACCATTTCGGTCAATATCGAAGTGGTTGATGCACCCCTGGATTACAATTTGATAGTTGGCCGTAGTTGGTTCTATGCGATGAATGTCTTCGCATCTTCGATGTTTCTTATTTTATGCTTTCCCCATCAACGAAAAATTGTCACTGTTGACCAACTCGACTATACAACTCCATATTGCCACAATGCTACAATGAATAATCTCCCTTTTCTAATACAATATAGACTTGAGAGTGTAGGAGTAGGCATTCTTAAGGATTCCTCACCAATAGGGTTTTTCCTTTACCCACTCCTACGACCCCACAAGTTTCCACGTTAAATATGATTTCGAATAAGGTGAGACAATCCTTAGAATGATCTGATCCTTTGGTAGTATCTGGTCTTAATGATCATAGTTCTTTTCCTATGTCAAAAACATTAAAAAGTAAAATAAATGCTTATGAGCATAGTTCATCGTCTTTGTCAAGATCGTTATAAAATGAAACAGACCCCCCTCCATTCGAATTGAGTCTCACTTGGATCAAATATTTGAACCTTCTTTTCCTCTGTCTAGTGAAAATGTTCCTATTAATAACCAGATGCCTAAATGAGGAAAGAATAAGAGTTTTTGGAGGAAACGACACTTGGGGGCAGGTCTCCAGCTTCTGGGAATCATGCTGGAGCGAAGCCACTAGCTTCTATCATGCAAGCTGGGGGGAAACTACCTCTAGAGAAACACACTACTAGGAGTGATCCTCGTTTGGGGATCGTTCCAATCACAACATAATATTATTTTCTAGACTGAGATCAATATTTGTTCTTTCTCGTGCTCGTTAATACATGAGAATAGGTTACCGAGTATACTTTTATCTCTTTTTCAAAATCGTAAAATCTATACAAAAAAGGAACTCTTGGGAGTCTCCTTTAAGATCTTTTTAGACTCCATAAACATGAAAATATTGTCGAGTGATCTTGCTTCCTTTCACACTCGTTAAAAGGTTTGAAAGGGCATATTTCGAGTGGTAGTTTATGTCTTTTTTGGCCTCACGAGACTAATTAAAAACATGACTACTTTAATCAAGCATGATTAGAATATTTCTCCCCTGCATTTTTTTACACTTTTTTCCGGGCTTGGGAGACTAAATTTACAAAAAAGTCATCCATGGAGTCGTCTTTAAGTTATTTTTAGAATTTATAAATGTGAAAAACCATGGATTTTACCTTCTTTGGGCTTGTAAAATTATGCATCGAAGGACCTATGTGAGTCCAATCTCCAGGAACCATACAAGACTAGACCCCTCCTTCCTTAGTTTCGTTAAACATATGTCAAGGGACTCATTTGAAGGATGAGCTATAACGAGCATTTGTTACTCTCCTCAAGCTCATTAAAAAATAAAGAGGTACTCATCTATTTGGATGGGGGGGGAAATTGAAGGAAGCGGGTCAAGTTTTTTTGGAATCCTTTATGGAAGTTATCGTTTCCCTTGAACATGGAACCTATTTACATCTCGCTTCAGAGTTGCGTAATCTTCTTGTCTCTGAGTCATACCAATTCCATGTGTCATTATACTTTTTCATTTCATTCGAAAAGTGATCTTATTTACCATCACATTATGTTCTTGGTACTCGTCGAGTCAATGCTGCAAAGTCAGTTTTCGTGCCTCATCATGTTCAAGGGAAGTTTCACTTCAAACCATCCATATGCAGTATTACCAATTTACATTTCCTGTGTCAGTTCATACTCATTTGATCTACTATGTCATTTCACTTTCCTGTGTCAGTTTTGTGTCGATGATGAGGGATACTCATTCGATCTACTATATCATATCACTTTCCTGTCGACTCCAACACATTATCTAGGAATTAGACTTAGAAACTGGTTAGTACCTTGAGACTTGCATGCCTCAATGACATGCCTCCTTACTTCCGACAGTAGTTTTACACCATTGAATTCTGATTGAATTATTCCATGAATGTTTGAACTCACCTCATTTATTCACATTCGCTAGAATGTACTAGGGTACCTTGGGATTCATTTTCATCATGGATGATTTCCCTCTCACTTGTTAATGATTTACCTCAATGACTGGTAATCAAGTGGTTTCTACCATGTTTGACATCAAATCCTCTATTCCAATGGTTAGATTCGTACCACATCAGGATCAAGACGAATACCCTGGCTTGGGCACTCATTTTGTTATGTTCTTTTCCCAGGCTAAGATGGAGATCATTTGAGAATGTAAAATATTTCAATACAATCACTGTGCTGGTGATCTTATTGATATATATACTGTCACATAGATCCACATTGTATTGATCTGTGGATATTTTTTGTCATCTCATAGATCCACTGTCTATTTTCATGGCTGCGATCAATTCATGTCATGGAGGTATGGATCCACATTGTATCTTTGATGGCCATATCCTTAGTCAACATTTTCATGGGTCTGTAGTGTATTCGTTGGAAACCATGCTTTGAGTAATCTTGTATTCTGAGCATAGGTATGCCTGCCTAAGAAATGGAACATATTTGTATACTGACTGATGATTGTTTGCATCTTCTGTCAGGTTCTTCTACCTTAACACCCTTTAATTGAATAATTTGTAAAGTGTTTTGGCCATCGATTTCTCTTTTGACCTCACACTTTAGGGGGCATATTTTACACACCAAAATGTCACACTTAACTGTCGCAAGTATCGTAAAGTGTCGTATGCACCTTACTAAGTGTCACAACACCTTGACACCATGCAAGAACATTTGTCACAATCCCTAGTCAATGTGGATGAGAAATATATCATATGAAGGTCAAAATAATATGTGCACATGAATTGTTCATTATTATTCATAAAGAAGAATTAATTTAGTGTGAGAATCCACCTCACATTTAGTTTTATAATCTCAAGGAGAAGTTGAGAATCTCATGGATGGTTGATGTTGTCATGTTTTACAGGAAGAGTGTGCTTGTCATTGATGGCAAGAACAAAAGGCAGTGCAGAAGGTGAGAAAGCTCAGGAGGAAGAGCGACAGTGGCCGCTAGATCACTGATCCAAAGGACCTTCAATCGAATTCCCGACAACCATTGGATCATTCTAATTGGAAGGAAAAGATAAGATATAAGAGCAACACCAAATATATATTGAGCCATCGATCTAAGAACATTTTTGATGAAAAACATTTGGTTCACGTCAAAATTTGAGAGGAGGTTACTGTTTTGGGGAATCTCACTTCAGATGAGATGGAAAATTGAAAGTTGAATTACCCGAAGCCTGAAATCTGAAATGAATAAGGACCATCAGATCTGGAGAAAATGTGATGACCGTTAGATCAGGGAGAACCACATCAGCAGACCATGTCTACAAGGACATGTGGTAGACCATGTCAGCTGTTGGATTGAATTAGTGGAGGGAGAGGATAAACAAGGGTTGAGATATGAGATCTCTATCACCCAATTATCCGCCAGCCATAAGATCACCTTAAGTTTAAGGATAAGATAAACGGGGCACAAGGTTTGAGAATTTGATTATCCAAATCTCCTTCAGCCGTCAGATCAAATTAAGTGGAAGGATAGGATAAGAAAATAAATAGATCCGTTGGATTTAATCCAAGGCAAAGTTGCATCATAGTCAGATCCAACAGTTGATCTGAGATTTTGATAAACAAACAACATTTGTTTCAGGTCTAAATATGTGAGGAGGTTACGCTCCAGAAAAATCACTTCGAGATTTTCAGTTTGAGATTTGAAATTCCCGAAGCCCAGAGAGCCGGAGAGCCAAAATAAACTCTCGACTGTCAGATCATCCGAAGTGAATATGGGCCTTCTGATCCAGAAAATATGTATCGACCATCGGATCACCCGAAGTAAATCTTAGTCGTCATATCATATAAATAAGATCTCAAGCGTCGGATCGTCTGAAGTGAATCTGGGCCATTTGATCCAGAGCATCAGTTTGAATGTTGAAATTCCTGAAGCTCGGAGACCCAGAGAGCTGAAATACATTCTCGACCGTCGGATCATTCGAGGTAGATATCATTCGTCAGATCATCTGAATAATATCTCAAGCATTGGATCATCCAAAGTGAATCTGGGCTATCTAAGATTTGAGATTTGAGATTTCAAAAGTCCAGAGACCCAAAGGAGATCTCGACCGTTGATCGAGCAAGGGGCTATAGAACCTTTGATCTGGTTGAAAGGCAAAATTCCCGAAGTGGAGGGAGAGCTATTGATTAAGAAGGAAAGGTGTCCGTAGATCATCGACTCCAGAATATTGGCGTACAGAGAAAAGAAAGGTTTGAGATTTGAAACTCTTGGAGCCCGGATCATGAAGTAAATCATAGTAGTTGATTTAAGGAGGTTAGATCTGATCTGTAGATCATGAAAGAACAAATCTGAACCATCCACTCAGGAGCATTGTCAAGATCATAAGATCGACGGTCCCATCGCATTGTGGGGATTGAAGATGCACGAACTTTAAAAAGTTGAAGGTGGGTCGCAATCAAAACTATTGTTTTGGAGAAAGGACACGTGGAGGCTCGAGGTGAATTGCAGGGAAAAAATTAGTTTGTTTTAAACCACCTTTGGACGTGCCCACAATCATGTGGTCACATGAGTTCATCACCCAAGGTCATATCAAGAAATAGAGCTATCACTCACCAGACCGAGATCGGGAAGCACCTTTTGAACAGGTGTTTGGTCACCGCCGATGGTCACGTGAAGGAAGGGGATTAGAAGCCAAAGAATCCAGAAACGAATGACTGTAACTACCTAAGAAGACAAAGATTTGCATCTGCTAGAGAAGCCAAAGAATCTCAAGATAACTCCCACTAATGATGAACGGATTCAGAATAACCACCAGAGAAGATGAAGAGTTCAAATGATGATCAGACAGAGGACTAGGCATGAGAAAGACATGCAAAACATAGATGAGAGGATTCCTTTGTCGATGGTGAAGTGAGTGGGGAGTAGGAGATGAAGTGAAACATATGAAGTGGAAATCATAGGCGCAGTGTATAGAATGTAGAGGCAAAACAAATCTTAGAAGTGGAAGAAGGCAGAGGAGTGCGCAGGAGGAAAAATAATAGAGCATAGAAGCTGAAGAAGGTAGAGGAGACATTGAGCTGTAGGAGACCATATCAGAGACATACCAAGTAAGTAAAGTTTTTTATCTCTCAGGGTGGTAGGTTGGTGCTAGGGAGGAATGTTGTCCTCAGAGTTTCAAGTGGGTGCTTGAACACAAGGAGTTGTAGCTTCCATCTGGTTGCAGCCAAAAAAACCAGGGTGGTAGGGTGGTGCAAGGGAGAACCATTGTTCTCTGTTATATAGGTTGGTGCCTGTGTGACTGGAAGTTGGTTATTCCATCCAGTTGGTGTTGGAATACTCAGGGAGTTGGTGCTTCCTTCTATTGGGTGCTAGAGAAATCAGAGGGTTGGTGCTCTCTACAAGTTGCAGCTTGTTAAAGAAGAGGTTTTAACTTCATTTTGAGTTGGTGCTCAAAGAAAGATGATGTACAGAACTTAAAAGACTTCCTATCATTCGAAGAAGAAGATGTTTTACCCCTTTATGGGTTTCCTCGTGAATATCTGTCTCTGTGTATATCATATGTGTGATTTATGTTTGTTATTTCTGATGTTCATGTCTTTCATAATCTTGATGATCACTTGGAGAAGGTTAATAATATTTTTATAGGTATAAAATTGTTTAAGCACAGTAACAACTGATTCACCCCCCCTCTCAGTTGTCTTATTAATTCCATCAATTGGTATCAGAGCGGGTTCCTTTTATTTAAAGGTATATCAATAAGCTTAAACATGAAAATCCATGAAGGAACTTCAACCAATAAGCCTCCTATGTTTGATGGAACAAATTTTTCCTTTTGGAAGGTTAGAATGAGAACATACACTATGGCCTTAGGTGCTGATGTTTGGAATGTTGTAGAGACTGGATATATAAAACTTGTTGTGCTATCTTCCAAATATGATAAGTTATAATTTATCTTCAATGCAAAGGCAATGAATGCTATCTTGAGTGGGCTTGCTGAAGCAAAATTTGTAATGGTAATGCATCTTGAATCTACCAAAGGGATGTGGGATAAACTCATTAGCTGTTATGAAGGAAATGATAAAGTAAAAGATGCCAAACTTCAGACATATAGATTGAAATTTGAACAACTAAATATGAATGAGGATGAAACAATTAATAAATATTTCTTAAGAGTTGAGGAGCTTTTAAATTCCATGAAGGGTCTTGGTGAGAAGATTGAAGAAGCATTTTTAGTTCAAAAGATTTTAATATCTATACCTTATAAGTTCAACCCAAAGGTCTCTACTATAGAAGAACTTAATGATCTAAAAGTTCTGTCTATTGACCAACTCCTAGGAACTCTGACTGCTTATGAAATGAGGATAGGTAAAGATAAACCCACCTATAGAGAAACATCATTTAAAGCAGATAAGAATGAGGATTCTCAGCCTCATGAAATTGAGGAAAAATTTGTGAGAAAACTAAAGAAAGGATCAAGCAAGTACCAAGGCAAGTTCCCTTTCAAATGTTTTAACTGTGGAAAGATAGCTCACTTTGCATCTAAGTGTCCACACAAGAAGAAGGACCAAAACACTAAAGGTGAAGAGAAGTACAAATCCAATAGATTTGGTAAAAATAAAAGTTTATGTGTAAACAATGATGACTCTTCAGGAGACACAGATAGTGATTCTGCTTGTGAAGATATGGTTAATGACTTTATGCTTATGGCCAAAGAGTACTATGATAATAAAATCACAAGAAGTGACATTGATGATGAAGAAGCCATGGTTGATTTGGAAGGAGAATTGATCAGTGCTCTAGAATAAATTTCGAGACATAAATTTAATAAGAAGAAGAAAAAACAATTGTTGATACAGTTCGAGAAAGACAGTAAAAAACCTAATGAAGACTTTTCCCTTCTAAAAGTGGAATTAGAAGAGGCAAAGAAAATAGAGGACATTTTGAAACAACAGTTATCAGAAAAGAAGGAAAGATGTGAAGCCTTGGAAGAAGAGGTAGTAAAAAACATAAAAGATATGGAGAAGTTTAAAGCATTGTATCTCCAAAATATTCCAAGCATTAAAGCCTCATCAAAACTAAATGACATTATGAGCAATTAAAGATCTCCCTTGTTGAAGACTGGTTTAGGTTATGTAAGTGGTTCAAGCAACAAACAAACATAAAGCAAAGAGCCAGTAAAGATGATCAAGTTCCAAGCCAACAAACAATCAGACCATGTAAGTACTCTGTCGCCAAAAGATAATAAAGACAAGATGATCCTTGATAGAAAAAAAAGATATCAGAAGATGGAGCAACAAATTCCAAGAAGAAGGCCATCCTTCAGGTACCAAAATTTATTCCATGGTTACTGTTTTTACTCCTCTAATTTTGGTCATAAGATTTCAAATTGTCAAATTAGGTTTAGAGACATGCAACTGAGGAGATCAAGAAATAAACAATCTTTGCAACATAGAACTAAACAACCAATGAGTAGACAAAGTTGCACCAATCACTTTGACCTATTGAAAAATGAGCTCAAATTCTATAATTTTCATAACTTCGACCACAAAGCTGCAAATTTCCATTTGAAGAATTACAAAGAAGATACAACGATAAAACCCTTAGCTAGAAATGCCAGCACATGGAAAAAGAAAGATAGTGAAAAATGTGGTCTACTACTTTCAACTCAAAAACAAAAAGACCCATGGTATATAGACAGTGGATGTTCCAAGCACATGACTGAAGACAAGGATAAGTTTTTGTCTATAAGTAAAAGCAAAACATGAAATTTGACCTTTGGAAATGATGAACTAGGTAAAATCAAGGATAAAGGGATGGTGAGTTTAAGTAATGGCAAAGGAAAAACCTAGGATGTTCTGCTTGTATATGGGCTGAAACATAATTTTCTCAATGTAAGTCAAATGTGTGACAGAGGATGTGAAGTGGTGTTCACTTCCAAATATTTTAATATAAAGTCTGTAAACTCAGGACAACTGGTGGCTAAAAGAATAAGGACAAATACAAATGTATATGTGATGAAAGAAGATAGGGAAGAGTTTCATCTAAGAAAACATGATGAGAGCTGGTTATGGAATAGGAGACTTGGACATCTAAACTTTGACCACTTAGTCAAGCTCAAAAATATTAAGGCAGTAAAAGATCTTCCAATAATATCAAAGCCACAAGATTTTGTGTGTAAAACCTGCCAAGTAGAAAAGCTAACCAAGACACAGTTTAAATCCAAGAGCTCTACTTCAACAGAGAAACCACTCCAAGTAGTTCATATGGATTTATGTGGACCATCAAGACAAGAAGGCACAGGGAAGGAAAACTACTTCATGCTGATCATTGATGATTACTCCAGACTCACTTGGGTTTCTTTTCTCAAATAAAAAGCTGAAGCATTTGAGAAATTTAAAATATTTGAGGCCTTAACTGAAAATAAAACAAGAAATAGGTTAAAGGCAGTAAGGATCGACAGAGGAGGAGAATTTATGTCAAGTGATTTCAAGGAATTCTATGATAAACATGGGATCAAGAGAGAATACACAATCCCAGAAACTCCACAACAAAATGGAGTAGTTGAGAGGAAAAATAGAACAATTCAGCAAATGGCCAGGTCAATGATGAATGAGAAGAACATTGCTCAAACCTACTGGGTAGAAGAAATACACACAACAATCCATATTCTTAACAAATCCCACCTCAGACCACACAGTGACAAGACACCTTATGAACCGTGGTATGGAAGATCTGCTTCAATCGAACACTTTAAAGTGTTTTGGAGTAAGTGCTACATAAAGAATAATAATGAAAACATTGGAAAATATGATGACATGGTTGATGAAGGTATCTTCTTAGGGTATGCTACAAACAGTAAAGTATACAGATGCTATAATAAGAGGCTGCATAAATTGGTTGATTGTATTGACATAAAAGTTGATGAAGAAATCCCTGTACGAGATGTAAGAAATGTTGAATCAACAACAAAGGATATAGTTGAAATTGAAGATGAATAGGTCCAAGAATAAGAAAGAGAAGACTCTGATTCAGATGAAGATACAAATACACAGGCATACTCAAATCAACAGACAACATCAAATCCTTCCTCCAAAATTACTCAAAAGAATCATCCTGCAAGTCAGATAATTGGTGAAAAAGACAAAGGTGTACAAACTAGGAGAAGGATAATCAAAGACACCGAGCAATCACATATAGCCTTCATATCCATGCTAGAACCCAAGAACTTTAATGAAGCCAATAAATATGTAAATTGGTTAAAATCAATGAATGAGAAACTAGATCAGATTGAGAAGAACAATACTTGGGAACTTGTTCCTATACATGCAGATAAGAATGTAATTGGCTCCAAATGGGCGTTTAAGAATAAAATGAATGAGAAAGTAAATATTGTAAGAAATAAGGCTAGATTGGTCTGCAAAGGGTATGATCAAATGGAAGGATTGGATTTTGATGAAACTTTTGCGCCCGTAGCAAGATTGGAAGATATTAGAATGTTTCTTGCCTATGCTTGTCATAAGAAGTTTAAAGTCTATTAAATGGATGTCAAGTCATCTTTTCTAAATGGAGATATAAAAGAAGAAGTCTATATGGAACAACCAGAAGGTTTCCAACTATCATATAACCCTGATTTTGTTTGCAAACTAAAGAAAGCCTTATATGGATTGAAACAAGATCTATTCAACAACACAGGTATTCCAACAGAGGACGAACGCCTTCAATAACCACTCACATAACCATATCAAAGATCAACACACCGATGTTTTCACGTGGTAAAACCCCTACGAGGAAATATCCACGGCCCCAACCAACGTGACCACTTGGAGCAGTTTATTAATGCAAAAGAAAAAGATTACAGAGAGATTTTACAAGAGAGTTTCTCAAAATCGATCATTGAAAAATGAACCTCCATGCTCTTTAAATAGAGATCATGGAACGATAAGGTGTTAATAAACGAATCAATGGCCATTAAGATCAAGGAGAGTATGAACCATCAGATCACTCTATTTCGGGAACATATCGTGATCATCGGATTTCCTAACTACAAATGCATACTAAATAAACACACTAAGAAACACACTTTTACCTAACAACACATTAGACCAAGTAGATCTTAACTAACTCCTAAGTGTCTAAATATCCTAACATCCCCCCTTAAGAACAACTTTGGATAGGATTGAAGGATTTACAATGGTGACACAATAGGAGAAGGAAGGCAGCAGTAGAGCTTATCCCCCCTTAATGACAACTTCCTGAACTCCTAACATAGATCGAAGTTTGAAAAACTTCACTTCTGTAAGAGACTTTGTGAAAATTTCTGCAACTTGATCTACTGTAGAGAAAAAGAGCACTTCAACAACTTGGTCATGAATGAGCTTTGTGATGAAGTGCATGTGTAGCTCGATGTGTTTGCTATGATGATGTTGAACTGGGTATTTGAAAAGTGTGATGGCACTCTGATTGTTGCACCAAAGGTTGGTCGGATGTTGCTGCTGGAATCCAAACTCTGAAAGGATCTGTCAAAGCCACAAGGCTTCCTGACTTGCATTTATTACTGCTTAGTACTCTACTTTTGCTGAAGAAAGTGCAATAGCCTGTTGTTTCTTACAAGCCCAAGTGACAGGTCCTGAACCAAGGTTGAAAACATAAACTGCAGTAGAATTTCAATCATTAGGGTCACTGGCCCAATCTAAATCAGTGAAACCAACCAATAAAGGAGTCCCTCCTGAAATGTAATGTATCCCAAACTGAACTGTACCACAGACATAGTGAAGTATCCTTTTAGCTTCTTTCCAACGGCTTTCATGGGGTTCTTTCATATACCGAGCAACAAGACCAACAACAAAGGAAATATCAGGACGGGTATGAGTCAAGTATAAGAGGCTACCAACTAATTGACGGTACAGGGTGGCATCAACTTTGGGAGAAGTACAGGTGGCAGTAAGATTGACTCCAGACTGGAAGGGAGAAGCGGTTGGTTTACAATTGTCCATGTGAAAGCGACAAAGAAGGTCACAACCATACTTAGACTGGGAAATAAAAATTCCTTCATTGGTTTGCAAAACTTGGAGGCCAAGGAAATAGTGCAAAAAACCTAAGTCTATCATTTTAAATTTCTTCTTAAGGCTGATTTTCACATGTTTTAAAAGTTTTGAGTCACTACTAGTAAGAATAAGGTCATCAACATAAAGGACAAGGATTATGAGATGGCTTCCTACTTTATTGGTATAGACATTAGGATCACAATGGCATCTAGAGAATCCAGTGGCAATAAGAAAGTTTTCCATTTTGGCATACCAAGCTCGTGGAGCTTGCTTAAGACCATAAAGAAATTTCTTAAGGCGACAAACAAGGCTAGAGTCATTCTGGACATAGTTAGCGGGTTGTTCCATCTAGATTTCTTCTTGCAAATGTCCATGCAAGAAGGTGGATTTAACATCCATGTGATGGACCTCCCATTTATGTGAGGCAACAAGGGCAAGAACAAGGTGGAAGTAATTCATTTTGGCTACATGGGAAAAGGTTTCATTATAGTCAATTCCTTCAACTTGGGAAAATCCTTTGGCAACTAATCGAGCCTTGTGTCTTTCAACACTTCCATCTAATGCATACTTAGTTCTATAGACCCATTTACATCTGACAAAATTTCTTCCTTTTGGAAGAGGTACAAGATCCCAAGTACCGTTTTCCATTAAAGACCAATACTCTTCATTCATTGTTGTATCCCAATCTAGATGACCTGAAGCTTCTGCAAATGTCTTTGGACCATGATTTTCTGAAACTTGAGCCAAAATAGAAGAGGCTCGCTGGAACTGTGAATGTGTCCAACGTTGATCTGAAGGATCACCAACAAGATCACCAACTGCTTCTCGTGTTGAACAAACCCATCTAGGAAGCGGTGGAGCTGGTGCTGGTTCAGGTTCAAAGGACTCATTTGGAGGAAGGTGAGCAGGCAGAGGTGGATTTTCATCCTCATTGTCATCATCTGAAGAAGAAACCATAACATAATAAGGCACAAACACCAAAGATGGCACAACCGTCGAATTAGGCTCGCAGGCCAAAGAAGGCACAAACGTCGAATTAAACTCACAGGCCAAGAGATTTTCATCAAATTTAACATCTCTTCTAATAATAATTTCATTACAATGTGTTTGAAGAAGTCTATAAACTTTGACATCTTTAGCATAACCAACAAATATACACTTCTCACTTTTAGGTTGTAATGCTTTCATTTTCTCATCAGGAATGTGAGCCCATGCTATACTGCCAAATACACAGAAGTGACTTACATCTGGTTTTATTTTAGTTTTGTATTATTTATTTATGGGTTGCTACTCTTTTAGATCTATGTATTCTCTTTCCCCCATGCCTTGTGCAATCTCAGAAAATTAGAAACATATAGGAAAAGGTGCAGCTTCTAGGTAAGCTAACCGAGATCTAACCCTTGTTGCCATTGAGAAGAGAAATTTTTTTCTTCTGTGAAAAGAGTTTTTTTTTAGCACGCTCTCCAAGGTTGTCTTCCACAACAACAATAACACCCCCATTCCTCCTTCTGAACATTACAATACATTTTGCTAGACCATTTGGTTAAAATTTTCCTTAATAAGTAAGAGGTCTTGAATTCAAGTCTCTCTTTTGTTACTTTTTTTTGAAAAAGTTCATGTTAACATTGTAAAGTGTATTTCACTTCAAGTATAAAAGTGAATCACTATAAGTAGCTTTAATATTTTATGTTAGAGTTATTTATTTTGCATGCAACTTTTTTAATATAAAGTAACTTCATTGTAAAAGTGATCCCCACTTCTCTTTATAAAAGTGGGTCACTTCATAAAGGAACTTACACAATCACGTGGTCATTTGGTTACCATTTATGTCTTTTTTTAAAAGGACATAACTCTCACATCTGAAGTCCGTTTTCAGTGCCGTTGTTTTTAAAACTGCATAACTTTTCGAGCTCTTTCCATTCAAATCATCAGTTTCAGTTTTTAAATCTGTATTATCTACATATTTAATATGGCCTCTAAAAGTAATCTCTTACTTACCAGCACCAACTACTTCCAATCGAAATCCCATATGGAGGATTTATTAAGAAGTAAAGGCTTGTACCAGATTACCTTGGGAAAGGAAGCAACACCCATTGATGCTAATAAGAAAGCCAATTGGGATAATAGGAATGAAGAAGCACGTGGATCAATCAAAATGTCCATCTCTCCTGATTTAAGGTTCCACCTTCAATCAATTGATAAACCCAAAGAATCTTGGGAAAATATTGAATCCATGTTTGGTAAACACAATATTATTCGGGCACAACAGTTAGAAAATCATGTACTAACTTTAAGTCCAACTGATTTTTCTTGCAATTAAGACTATCTATCTAAGTTTAAAACACTCAGACCTTTATGTGAAGAGTGTAATATAAAGATAGACGAATATTGTTGCATCTATCTTATTCTTTATAAGATAGGTAGTGCATATTCTGTATTTGTATCTACCTTTTATGCCATGCAAGAGGCTCTAGGGGAAACTTATCAAAAATCTAGTCTTGAGAACTTTTGTGATGCTTTGATTAGAGAGCAAGATAAGCTAGTACAACTTGGAGTGATTAGCACTGCAGGTACCTCCAACAAAGCCTTAGTTGTCCATCAGAAAGATAAACCCAAGAATCCCAAGAAGAAATATCCACACCACAACATCAAGCAATATAAGGGTCCCAAACCCACTCAGATAAATTTTGCTCCTAATGGAGACAAATGAGCAAAATACAAAAATAAGAAGACTGGCAGACATTGCAACTTTTGTGATAAAGATGGTCATGATGAGTCCAAATGTTTCAAGAAGATGGAATCTTTAGAAGCAACGATGAAGAAGCACAACATCAATATTGATTCTACATCTTCTTCTTATTCTCATGGACATTCACTTTCTGCTTCTGGTTTCTCCTTCAATACATCTTCTACTTCTACTTTTGATAAGTGGCTTATTGATTATGGAGCATCTTATCATATGGCTAAGGATAGAGACATATTTTCTACTCTAAATGAATGTAACACCAAGAAAATATTTGTTGGTGATGATAGATCTCTTAATGTTGAAGGATCTGGAACAATTCAAGTAGAAAATGGTCATTTCAATGATGTATTATGTGTTCCAAGTCTTTCTTGTAACATTCTATCAGTATATCAAATCACTCATTCAGGTGAAGGTAAAACCGTAGAGTTTTCACCTCACCAAGTTGTAATCAAGGATCTAAAAGATCTTAAGCATGTTCTTGCAACTGGATTTGTTGATGATATTACCAGGTTGTACAAGTTTAACAACTTTGGGTCATCATATTTTTCATCAGTTTTTCTTGCTTATTGCGATGACTTGTGCAAACTTTGGCATGAGCAGTTTGGTCATCTAAACTATTTCTCATTGCAACAACTATGTAATCAACAAATGGTGATTGGTCTTCCTCTTGTTTCATGCAGAGATGGTGTTTGTGCCGGTTGTGTTCTCAACAAACATCATCAAGACAGTTTTGAAAAACGTGCCTCTTGGCACACCTCGAGTCCTTTGCAACTTGTTCACAATAATTTGTGTGGTCCACTTTCTTCTCCTTCTTTTTCTGGGTGCAAGTATTTCTTAACTTTCATTGATGACTTTTCCAGATGTACTTGGGTTTACTTATTAAAACTTAAGAGCGGAGTTTTTGACAAGTTTTTGGCCTACAAGGTCCTTGTAGAAAATAAATCTGGACATCAAGTTCAAAGGTTAAGAATAGATAATGGAGGCGAATATGTGAACACTAATTTTACAAGTTACTGCACTACACAAGGAATCCAAATGTAACACACTGTTCCATATACACCACAACAAAATGGTGTTGCTGAGAGAAAGAACCACACATTAAAAGAAATGGCTAATTGCATGATCCAATCTAAGGGATTAAGTCTAAATTATTGGGCGGAAGCCATCAACTGTGCAAATTACATAGTAAATCACACTCCCACAAAGGCTCTTAAAAATATAACACCAGAAGAAGCTTGGACTAAAATTAAACCATATGTAAGTCACTTCCATGTATTTGGCAGTATAACATGGGCTCACATTCCTGATGAGAAAAGGAAAGCATTGCAGCCTCAAAGATCAACACATAGATGTTTTCACGTGGTAAAACCCCTACGGGGAAACATCCACGACCCCAGCCAACGCGACCACTTGGAGCAGTTTATTAATGCAAACTAAAAATATTACAGAGATATTTTACAAGAGAGTTTCTGACAATCGATCATCGACAAATGACCCTCCATTCTCTTTAAATAGAGATCATGGACCAATCAGGTGTTAATCCATAGATCAATGGCCGTTAAGATCGAGGAGAGTATGAACTGTCAGATCTCTCTATGTCGGGAACATATCGTGACTGTCGGATTTCCTAACTACAAATGAATACTAAAGAAACACACTAAGAAACACACTTTTACCTAACAACACATTAGACCAAGTAGATCTTAACTAACTCCTAAGTGTCTAAATATCCTAACAAGCTCCTCGTGCCTGGTACTACAAACTGGATAAGTATCTTCAAGACAAAGGGTTCAAGAGAGGAACAATTGACAACAATATATATATCAAAACAGAGGATAATGATTTTCTCATTGTTTTGGTCTATGTATATGACATCATCTTCGGAAGTAATAATGCTTCATTGGTAAAATGGTTTGCTTCTGCCATGCAGTCTGAATTTGAAATGTCTATGATAGGGTAACTACCATTTTTTCTTGTTCTACAAATTACTCGGAGGTCTAAAGGAATATTTCTTTCTCAGGAGAAATATCTAAGAGAAATATTGAAAAGTTTTCAAATGGAAGATTCTACACTTGTGAGCACACCTATGGTCACTGGATGCAAGACAAGCAAGGGTGATGACTCACCTGATGTTGATCAGAGTTCATATAGGTATATGATAGGCAACCTGTTGTACATCACAACATCTCGTCCAGACATAATGCATGCTGATGGAATGGTAGGAAGGTATCTGTCTGCACCTAAACAGAGTCATTTGATAGACGTCAAAAGAATATTCAAATATTTGAAAGGAACGATGAACTATTTCCTATGGTATCCTAGGAATAAAAAATTTCAATTATCAGTCTATTCAGATGCTGATTGGGCTAACTGCATGGATGAAAGGAAAAACACGAGTGGAGGTGAATTCTTCTTAGGATATTCTCTTGTAGCATGGTTGAGCAAGAAGCAAGGTTCCATTTCCTTATCGACTATAGAAGATGAGTACATTGCAGATGCCACTTGTTGTACCCAAGTATTATGGATGATTCAAACACTTGCAGACTTGGAGGTAAAATATACTACACCGATCCCAATTCATTGTGATAATACTAGTGCAATTAGTGCGTCAAAGAATCCTATATTTCACTCCAAGACCAAGCATATACCCATAAAGTATCACTTCTTGAGGGACACATGTGACCAACACTGTTGCTTCTTTGCATTATATTCCATCCAAAGATCAGATTGCTCATATCTTCACTAAACTGCTTGCAAAAGTTCAGTTTGAGTATCTATGCCAGAAGTTGGGCGTGACCCCGTTATCAAGCTAAATAGTCTATCTCATCAGGGGGAGAGTGCTCCTAGTATATCTGATCAGGGGGAGCATAGAGTCACTCTCTGTTTTCTTTGACATTGATGTCAAAGGGGGAGAAAAAGGTGTTGTTTGTATGCTACTGTTGGAGGTCTAAGCAGAATAGTGCATATTTTCAGGGTTTCCATCAATGCCAAAGGGGGATATTGTTGTTATGTTTTATAGGAAGAGTGTGTTTGTCATTGATGGTAGGAACAGAAGGAAAGAAATCTCAGGAGGAAGACTGACAATGGCCACTAGATCACCGATCCAAAGGCCCTTCAATCGAATACTCGACAACCATTGGATCATTCTAAGTGGAAGGACAAGATAAGCTAGAAGAGCAACACCGAAGACAGATCGACCCATCGATCTAAGAACATGATTGAAGAACAACATTTGGCTCAAATCAAAAGTTGTGAGAAGGTTACTGTTAGGGGAATCTCACTTTGAAATAATTGGCAACTTGAAAGTTGAATTACCCGAAGCCCAAAATCTGAAATGAATAAGGACCATCGGATCTAGAGAAAATGCGATGACCGTTAGATCAGGGAGAACCACGTCAATAGACCATATCTACAAGGACATGTGGCAGACCAATTTGGCAGACCACATCAACTCTTGTATTGAATTAGTGGAAGGATAGGATAAGCAAGGGATGAGATATGGGATCTCGATCACCCGAATATCCGCCAGTCATCGGATCACCTTAAGTGGAAGGATAAGATAAATGAGGCACAAGGTTTGAGAATTCGATTATCCGAATCTCCATCAGCCATCGGATCAAACTAAGTGGAAGGATAGGATAAGAAAAGATGGAGATCTGTTGGATTTAATCCAAGGAAAAGATGCATCGCAGACAGATCCAACTGTTCATTTGAGATCTTGATCAAACGAACAACATTCGTTTCAGGTCTAAATATGTGAGGAGGTTACGCTCCGGAAAAATCACTTCAAGAGTTTCGATTTGAGATTTGAAATTCCCGAAGCCCAGAGAGACAGATAGCTGAAATAATTTCTCAATCGTCAGATCGTCCAAAGTGAATTTGGGTCGTCTGATCCAGAAAAGACGTATCGACCGTCATATCACCCGAACTAAATCTCATTCATCAAATCATATGAAGAAGATATCAAGCATCAGATTGTCCAAAGTGAATTTGGGCCGTCTGATCCAGAGCGTCAGTTTGAATGTTGAAATTCCCAAAGTCTGGAGACCCGGAGAGCTGAAATAAATTCTCGACCGTCAGATCATCCGAAGTAGATCTCAGTCGTCAGATCATATGAAGAAGATCTCAAGTGTTGGATCATCCGAAGTGAATCTGGGTCGTCTGACCCAGAGCGTAAGTTTGAGATTTGATATTTAAGAAGTTCGAAGAATTGAAGGAGATCTCGACCATTGATCGAGGAAGGGGCTGCAGAACCGTCGATCTTGTTGAAAGACCAAATTCCTGAAGTGGAGGTAGAGTCATCGATTAAGAAGGAAAATTGTCAGTAGATCATCGAATCCGAAAGATTGGCGTACAAAGAAAAGAAGGGTTTGATATTTGAAACTCCCAGAGCCCAAATCATGAAGTAAATCACAACCGTTGATTTAGGGAGGTTATATCGCATCCACATATCGTGAAAGAAAAAAACTAAACCGTCCGCTTAGGATCACTGTCAATATCATAATATCAACGGTGCCATCGCATTGCAGGGATTGAAAATGCGAGAACTTTAAAAAGTTGAAGGCGGGTCACAATCGAAACCACAGTTTTGGAGAAAGGACACATGGAGGCTCGAGGTGAATTGCGGGGCAAAAATTAGTTTGTTTTAAACCACCTTTGGATGTTCTCGTAATCACGTGGTCACATGAGTTCATCACCTAAGGTCATATCGAGAAATGGAGCTAGCACTCACCAGACCGAGATCGGGAAGCACCTTTTGAATAGGCGTTTGGTCATTGTTGGTGGTCATGTGAATGAAGGGGCTTAGAAGTCAAAGAAGCCAAAAATGAATGACTGTAACTACCAGAGAATATGAAGATTTGCGTCTTCCACAGAAGCCAAAGAATCTCAAGATAACACTCACTAATGATGAACAGATTCAGAATAACCGCCATAGAATATGAAGAGTTTGAATGATGATCAGGTAGAGGACTAGGTGTGAGAAAGACATGCAAAACAGAGATGAGAGGATGCCTTTGTCGATGGTGAAGTGAGTGGGGAGTAGGAGACAAAGTGAAGCATCTGAAGTGGAAATCAGAGGCGCAATGTATAGAATGTAGAGGTAGAATAAAGCTTAGAAGTGGAAGAAGGCAGAGGAGTTCGCAGGATGAAAAAGAATAGAGCATAGAAGCTGAAGAAGGCAAAGGAGCTATTGAGTTGTAGGAGAGAATATCAGAGAAAGACCAAGTAAGTAAATTTTTTTATCTCTCAGGGTGGTAGGGTGGTGCTAGGGAGGACTGTTGTCCTTAGAGTTTCAAGTGGGTGCTTGAACACATGGAGTTGTAGCTTCCATCTGGTTGCATCCAGAAACAACAGGGTGGTAGGGTGGTGCAAGGGAGAACCATTGTTCTCTATTATACAGGTTGGTGCCTGTGTGACTGGAAGTTGGTGCTTCCATCCAGTTGGTGTTGGAACACTCAGGGAGTTGGTGCTTCCTTCTAGTGGGTGCTAGAGAAATCAAAGGGTTGGTGCTCTCTACAAGTCACAAATTGTTAAAGAAGAGGTTGTAGCCTCATTTTGAGTTGGTTCTCAAAGAAAGATGATGTATATAAATTAAAATACTGTCCATCATTCAAAGAAGAAGAGGTTTTCTCCCTTTATGGGTTTCCCTTTGAATATTTGTCTCTGTGTATATCATATGTGTGATTGATGTTTGTTATTTCTATTGTTCATGTCTTGCATAATCTTGATGATCACTTGGAGAAGGTTAATAATATTTTTATAGGTATAAAATTGTTTAAGCATAGTAACAAATGATTCACCCCCCCCTCTCAGTTGTCTTAGTAATTCCAATAGTTGAGAGATTTTCTCAAACCAAAATCCTAATTTGGTGGATCTTGAGAGATATTTCCTAAAAATCCTTGAGAGGTATTTTCTCCCTAAAATCATTGAGATATATTTTCTTTCTAAAAATCTTGGAGATCCCAATTTAATGGATCTAGTGAGTGATCTTATCGATGATGATTAGGCCTCCAAATCCTATATAATGAGGGCTTTCCATGGTGAAGGGGAGAAGCTTTGAGGTATCAAACATTTGACCCTGGGGAAATAATTCAACATTTTTATTTCAAGATTCATGCAAGGGGATAGACGAGGAGAGATTGGTGAAGATATTGCATCGTCAATCATGCTTTGTAAGTTCCTTCTTTGGATTTCCAATTAATATCAACTTGGGAAATTTCCTTCAAGTTCATGTGTTCTACATTTGCTTGTCTATTATCGTTTTAGTCTTCATAGATATATTTTCTTTATATAATCATATAGAGTAGAAAGAAGACTTACTTTGCTAGTATTTTTAGTGTTTCATTTGCGTTGAGGAGATTGGAGATCAAGCCTACATATTGGAGTAGCAAGGACGAACATCACAACAGTGTACACCACATCATTCTTCTTCTTTCTTGCTTGATTGATCTAGTTATATCTACAGGGAAAGTAGTAACCACTTGTTCTCGTCTATATTTGGACCAAATATAGGGGTCTTGGTCCAAAAGGGATCTTAGCCTGTCTGCAGGGTAATATTTCTCACAACACATAGGCATGTGTTTTGCATTTGGAAGTAGTTGAAAATATTCTAGTATTGAGTTTACTTTAGTTAGAAGGAATTAACTAAAGTAAATTTGTATTTATTAGTGAATTGAGTTATTTAAGGACATGCTTAGTATGCAACATGTAATCTAAATCTTAAGTGGGTGTGAGAAGTAATATCAACCATAGATCACTTTGGAAATTAGAAATAGATTGCAACTCATTATTATAAAAGAAAGGTTGGGGTATAGGAGAAGTCACTTTTGATGAGAGATCAAAGTCAAAGACTTGTGCTGAGGGAGTCAACATGGTCGAGATTATTGACGAGAGGTCGAGGACCATAGAATTGATGAGAGACCAAGGTAGGGACTTGTTTGAGATACACTGGTGAGAGACTTGGTGAGAGACCAAGGTTGAAGATAGCAAAGAGGAACTTTTTCTAGTGTGAGGAGTGTAGGAGAAAAGAAGAAATTTTTCTTACACTAGAGTGAGGAGATATCACTGGTTGGGTGAAGAGAGTTCATCCAAGTATTGATGAGAGGTTTGAATCACAAAGGACCATGATTCAAGATCTTGATAGGTGGAGAAGGACTTTCATGTAGAGGTAATAAAGGTCAAGGAGGAGAGAGAGAAGAAACAACCATAGGTGGGTTTCAAAGGACAAAGACTAGAGGTAAGAGCAGAGTCATATGGAGATTTTCATACAAGATTTCTATACATATCCGTGGGTCACAATGAACATAGTCACATATATTTGTGGGTTAGAGAAGGACAGGTCCCAGACATCCATGGGCCAGAGAAGGGAAAGTCAGGGATGCATTGGAAAATGTGCTAGCACATGGTTGTACAACAAGACAAGGGTTTCCAGGTTTTTCTACAATGTATAATTCTCTCAGTGGGCCATTTTCCCTGTTACAGGAGCCCTAATTTGACCTTAATAAAAGAATCATTGGTCTGGTTTTCCCTCTGGGGTTTTTCCAAGGGTTTATGAAAAATTATTGGTGTTCTTATGTTCTTGATTTGGTTTCGTTTCTTATGCTTCTGCTGCATGTTTAGTTGATTAATCAATTGTGATTTTAGTATATAAAGTGATTTTATTTGAGCTAATTGCCAAGTGTTGAGTAGAGTGGTAAAAGATTGACATGGTATCAGAGCATACCAAGGGTTGAATCCGCTTGGGAAAATCGACATGGTATATAAGCTGAGGCTTTTAAGGAAATAGGGAGCCTAGTCTTTGAAGGGAGGAAACCAAGAGGACATATCTTATCAGGTAGATAACCAACAAAGGAAATCAAAAGAAAAATTTTCAACCGCGGTACTAGGAAGAACATGTGTTTTTGCAAGTATATAGAGGCATCCACAAGTCACAATGTAGACACTCATAGATATCCACGTTTCACAGAAGGACAGGTCACAGATAGGCCATACATGATAGTAAAAGGTAGTTCCATCCGAGGGTTATAAGATCATATATTGAATATGGTGAACACATTGAAGATTGAGGGCAAGTTAGAAGGGGAAACAAAATTCCAATATTTGAAGGCTAGGATTCTTCTTCTTTTAGAGGAGAATGAACTCAATGTTAAGGCTATGGTTGCAGCTCCTACAGATCTGCAGGAATTGAAATTTCACAAGAATAAGGAATTGAAGACCAAGCAGGTGTTTCTAGAATCGGTGAAGGATCACTTGATTCCGCACATTTATGAGAAGAAATCTACCAAGGAAATGTATGATTCTTTGGCGAGTCTATACCAAAATAAGAATACATGCATGTTGCTACATTTGAAGCACTAGATTCAAGTTGTTAGGATGTCTAGTAAGGACACAATTTTGAATTATCTTATGAAGATTACACATATCCAAGATCAACTTGCATCGATTGGTGAGATAGTAAATGATGCCCAGTTGGTGAATGTAGCATTGAGAGATCTTCCCAAGTATTAGGAACCTTTTTTGCAGGGTATATGTGCACGAGATACAGTTGCAAGGTTTGATAGACTATGGACTAATTGTATTCATGAGGAGAATTGACTAGAGTCTAGGGATGGTTTGAAGAGGAGCCGTGATGATAACTTTTCTCTTTTCAGTTAGGAAAGGAATTGAAAGTTCAAGAAGATTTCTTGTGGAGAGTAAACCTCTCAATATGGAAAGAAGAAAAAGGACATGATCAAATTCAAGTGATTTGCATGTCACAAGTTTGGACATTATGCAGGGCAATGTTTGCACAGGAAGAAGGGGGGAAACAAAATGCAATCAGAGGTATCTGTGTCAGAAAAGGATGAAGTGGACGAGGTTTGCAAGAAGTTTAAATAGAGTTCTTAATTGTTTCCCAAACTTACGTGGGCATCATATAAGTTGATGCATGGTTGATAGATAATGGAGCCACGTGTCGTATGATAGGAGCACGAGAAGTGTTCAATAGCTTAACAAATTGTGACTCAGATATGCATGTGGAATTTGGTATGGGGATTGATCATGCAGTTAATGGATTTGGAACAATTCCATTATGGATGGAGACATGAGGTACATTGAGAGTGTAGGATGTGCTATGGGTTCCAAAACTCAAGAGGAGTGTGATATCGGTCTCAATTATTGAGAAGAAGGGATTTGATGTAGCATTTTAGAATGGAAAGGATTTTATCATGCCCATAGGATCTAGCTCAAACAAAGAAGGTGTATTTGGAGTTAGATAGAGCAATGTTTATAGGCTAAAGGGCCAAACTACAAGAGAAATTGCCAACAACATATTGACAAAGAACATGGAGAAAGTAGCTAGAAAGCTTGAGCAACTCAAAGGGAGTCAACCTTCAGGTTTAGGTGGGAAGGAGAAACCTTCCAAGTTAGTCAAGAAAGAGTCATGGTATGATATGGACATGCAGGATGCTAAGGAGAAGGGGAATTCTAGGAGCATGTTCATAGGTAGTGAGTCTTCTAAGACAGGTCGGACCATGACGACAGGGATAAATTTTGTGCCAGATGGAGCAACCGATCAAGTTTATTGGAGAGAAGGCATGGTAGAAGATATTGCAGCGAAGATAGAGAAAAAATTAGGTGGGATAAGTACCTTCCTTGTTAAGAGGGAGTGTTGATATTTTGGTAGAATCAGAAAAGTACTTCCACATCGACATGTGTTTTGCATGTGGAAGTAGTAAAAAATATTCTAGTCTTGAGTTTACTTTAGTTAGAAGGAATTAAATAAAGTAAAATTGTATTTATTAGTGAATTGAGTTATTTAATGACATGCTTAGCATGCATCATGTAATATAAATCTTAAGTGGGTGTGAGAAGTAATCTCAACCGTAGATCACTTTGGAAATTAGAAATAGATTATAACTCATGATTATAAAAGCAAGGATGGGGTATAGGAGAAGTCACTTTTGATGAGAGATCAAAGTTAGAGACTTATGTTGAGGTAGTTGACACGGTCGAGACTGTTGATGAGAGGTCGAGGTCAAGAGAATTGGTGAGAGACCAAGGTAGGGACTTGTGTGAGATACACTTGTGAGAGACTTGGTGAGAGACCAAGGTTGATGATAGAAAATAAGGACTTTTCATAGTGTGAGGAGTGTAGGAGTAAAGAAGGAATTTTTCTTACACTAGAGTGAGGAGATCTCACTGGTTGGGTGAAGAGAGTTAATCCAAGTATTGATGAGAGGGTTGAATCACAAAGGACCATGATTCAATATCTTGACAGGTGGAGAAATAATTTCATTTGTAGGTCATACATGTCAAGGAGGAGACAATAGAAGTAGCCACATGTGGGTTTCAAAGGAAATATACTAGAGGGAAGAGCAGAGTCATATGGAGCTTGCCATATGGGATTTTCATACATATAAGTGGGTCACAATGAAGACAATAATGGATATCCATGGGTTAGAGAAGGATAGGTCATGGAAATCCATGGGCCAGATAAGGGCGAGTCATAGATGCATTGGAATACATGTTGGTACAGGGTCATACAACAACACATGAGTTTCCAGGTTTGTCTGGATTTTATAATTCTCTAAGTGGGCCATTTTTTTTATTACGAGAACCCTAATTTGACCTTAATAAAAGTTTCATTAAATGGGTTTTCCCTCCGGGGTTTTCCAGGCGTTTACCAAAAATTCTTGGTGTTCTTATGTGCTTGATTCCATTTCCTTATTTATGCTTCCGTTGCATGTTTAGTTGATTACTCCGCTGTGCTTTTAGTAGATAAAGTGATTTTATTTGAGCTAATTGTTGGGTGTTGATTAGAGTGGTAAAATATAGACATGGTATCAGAGCATACCAAGGGTTGAATCTGCTTGGGAAAATCTACATAATGAGGGGGTTGTGATTCCATTAGAGGGAAATAAAAAAGGTGTTCCTTAAGAAGAATAACCAATTATAATAATGTTGGTGTTATCACCTCTTATGTTCTACAAAGTTTTATCTCTCACCCCTTACTTTCTTCATTACAATTTTTTTGTATAGGTTATAAATCATCATCATATTTTTTTAAAGGTTCAAAATATTTATCATGGGGGTCAAAATAATGTTATGTTGTTAGGAATGAGAGATATTTAGTCTTGTAAGAGGGGATAGGAGGAGTTATCCACATGTTGATAATGACTGTCTCATAATTACTAGAGTTTGAAAACTATTTTTTCAAGTCAATTCCATCCAAAAATGCCAAAAGATAGCTTTTTCAGGGTGCTACAAGAGGTTTTTGCAGCTCTCCACATAGGAAATATGCAGATGCTACAGGAACACATGTAGCAACGTGTTTTTAAACAAATGAAACAATGTTGAGTTTTTTTTTATGGATGATGGTGAAACATGATAGTGAAACTATTCCACACCCTAAAATACACAAACACCTTTTGTTATATTTAGAAAAGAGTTTTAGAGCAGTCTTGCATAAAAAAGGAGAAAACAGAAAACAAGGGATTTTTTGGAAATGTTTTTTTTGCAGTCAACTTCAAAATCAGTCTCTTACCAAATGGAGGGGAATTTGTGAAAACCAAAGAAGGATTTTCTTAAAAACGAGCTCATGTACTAAATAATCTCTCATTTTTTACATATATTTCATTGTTTGGGATATATAAGCAGAGCTTTACAACTCATTTTTTAGGTTTGAAAATACATGAATTTTCTTGTTTTGGTCATCATCTTTGGGAACATATTATGAGGATATGGAGAGGTATTTTGAAAAAATGAAAGAGGTTTTCTCAAGAACAATCTAATATACAAAAACCACCCTCATTTTTCACATAGGTGTCATGGTTTGGGAGATACAAGCAAATATTTACAGCTCATTTTTCAGATTTGAAAATATATGAATTGTTCTGTTTTAGTCATCATCTTTGGGCATAGATTACAAGGATATGGAGAGGTATTTTGAAAAATTGAAAGAGGTTTTTCTCAAGAAAAATATCATATACAAAAAACTCCCTTAATGTTTACACATGTGTCATGTTTTGGGAAATGCAAACATATCTTTACAACTCATTTTTTTGAAATTCACCATATGCTGTGAAATGGGATAGTTAGCCCTTAGTTTGATTCCACACATTCCAAGAGGAGGTGTCAATTCAAGGGGACACATGGATGTTCAAGGAGGATAGTTTTTCTCAACATTCTCAAATATTTGATCTGATTTGAATGTATTTAATGATCTAAATTTCAAACTCTAGATTTTAGGTATGGGACTGATTTTCCAGATTTTTTTGTAATCTTGTTGATTGGACTAAGTGCAAATTCGACCCTAGGAGGTGTCATCTATGTCTATTTTGAGTAGATTAGATAAAAAATTGGAGGATATAGTTTTTACCTCATAGATATATAAATCTCATGTAAAATCATATGTAAAAGGGGGGATTCAGTCCGAGGGATTGAGAGAGAGCTGCAAAGGGTTTCGATCTCTGTTTTGGCTTGATATTTCATATAATATTTTGATTCATATAGCCTATGTAAAGACTTTAGCTGCTAATAAAGTTAATGGTTAGTTTTTGTTCCTTCTATGTTTATCATCTTCCTTTTTCCTCTGAAACACTCCACCAATGTTATATGATGGTATGCCAAATGCTTATGTGTTGAGAAGGTTACTTTAAAGGATTTTCAGTAATCTTTGCCACATTGGTGTTTCTTCTCCTTAAATCTTATTTGGAATGATTTATAGATAAAGGTTTATTCTTCTACTGCATAAGGAAATTAAGGACAAGATTTGTTTATTGGTGGATTTATCAGTTTTGTCTTTCCCTTCTCTCAATCACATCACTCAAAACTTTAAGTCCCTAGCCATTAGTTTTATTTACCTAGCTTGTTGCACCTAGGTACGTAATATTAACAGATCATATCATTATCTCCTTTCAAACCAATCAAGATCTATCTTCTCTTAAACCCAACCAAATCATTTTTAATCTAATATGTGCTAATATTGACTCAATAGTAGTCTTGAGTCGACTTCTAGCACTAAAAATTGGTACTACCTTTCCGATATCATATTAAATCTCTGTCACCTACTATTGACTAGAGGTGTTCTTATGATAATTCATTATACTTCATGGGAAGGTATGTATGCCTCATATAATCATGGGAGATATATTGTGTAAATATTCTTTGAGATGAAATTATTTTTCCATCATTCTACCATTCTTCTAAAGGATGGGAAGATGAACCTATATGCTCTTCCATGGTTACCATATTGTATGTAAATGACAAGAGAACCTCATGAGCTTGAGTCATTGGGGACTCTATTACAATATAGAGAGGTTGTTATAGGTAGGAGAAGAAATGGGATTATTTTGAATGAATAATACAAGGATGTAGAGTTATAAAAGAGGCTAGGAATCTTGAGAAGTCATTCCTCACTTGTATGAGATACTTGTTAAGTGCATCTGAACCAAGGTATACCAAGGTAAGAAACCAAAGGGAAATCAATATATTTGACTCTCCTTATGTGAAGTGAAGCATTTGAGTGGAGATATTTCCCAAGTGTATATATAGTAGACAAAATTTGTTTTACCTTGTATTGTGTTTAACTCAGGGGGTTAAAACACCTTACAACTAGTTAACATAAATCTGTATAAAATTGAACTTAAAAATAAATTTGTAATGACATGAGTAATTGTAATCAATAATTCATATTAAAATACTCTTTAAGAAAATATTAACGACCCAAGATTCTTATGTGGAATTAATGCATATTCAGAATGAGAGTTTCATGTTTGCATACATCTTTCCTTTAATAACATTTCTTATTGCCTAAGATAAGATTATTATATTCTTTTTCTCTGTGTTTTTGTTTGGTGTTTATATTCATATTGGATTGGTTATTTGATTGATTTCTTCAATATTTTGATGTTTATTTAAAATATTAACACATTTATATCTTCTATATTTTAATGTTTATTGTATTAAAAAAATCTAATTAATAATTGTGTCATGTGTTGTAACCCTTGAGATGTTTCTGGTTATGAACCATGCCAAGGAATCCATTAAATTTGATTGATGTGTTTTGAATTGATCTGTCCTAAAACATAGTGTTTTACAGATTCACTTCAGGTATTTAATTACTTATCTCTAATACTTAAAAGATCAAATTTTGAGGGCACTGTTTCAATGTTTCAAACAATTAAATCTTTAAAAGATGGAAGAATAATTAAGACGAATAAAAATTGATAGTAAAATAATGTATCTCTTGATAAATATTATTTTACTTCTCAATTAGAAGAAAATAAAGAGGATATGTATATGAAATAATAAAATAATTTGAATATAAAAGAAAAATTCTTTCCTATTCAAAAAGGTATAATGCATGAAACACAAGTCCTGTAAATACTCACACTATATTAGATAAATTTGTAACTTTGATGATCCCTTTGCAGTTGCAATTGTAGTGGTTGTACTAAATCATCACAATTACATTAAAAAATACATTCAAGAAAGAATTTATGAATATGAAATCAACACGAGAGAGAAATCACATAGAATGAAACACAGAGATTTTGAATCACCCAAAGCCTTCCAAAATTTTATTAAAGATCTCTCTTTCTCAGGCCAAAAAGCTCATCTCTCTACATTGAATTCTACCTAGATATTTATACATATTAGGACTTAACCAAAACAATTATTCGATCATATTTCTTATTTTTTTGTATACAAAGGATCTTTGCCTTTCTAAAAATAGGAATACATGGAAGATATTATTTGTTATCCGTGATTTTCTTTAGTTGACTTGATGACTAGTTTAGTCAGTAGTTGAAGGAGAAACTTCCAAGTTTCGCTTGCTGGATAGTTGAATGAATTCATTTTCCTATATGAAATATCTAACTTAGTGTATTTATTGTATGTATAAGGACTTGAAAACATATTTTGATTTTCCATAGAAGATAGAAATAATCTATGAGTATATCTACAATAATTTGTCCTCTCAAATTGTCAATCATTCCTTGGAACTTTTCTTCATTTTCTCTAACTGTAAATAAAATCTTCTTATATCCTTCAAATGACATAAGCTTCCCTTTGTTATTCCAAGCTGAAGGCAGTCCCATATTTACTAAGTTTTCATATTTGTTGGTAGATGAATCTGTTGGTAAGTTGGTTTTCATCGATGTCAACAAAAGTGGTTTTCATTGATGTCAACAGATGTGATGGGTGCATTTGAGGAAGTCTACAAGAATCCCTAGAGGTGTGGTCATGAATCTTGACGTTGTTTGAGGAATACGTGTTTATTAAGGTTGGTTGTCATTGATGTCAACCCTTGAAGAAAGCCCCGTAGCACAAAGGTTTGGGTAATGGACCCAATATTGTTTGATGTAAATATGACTCATTTGTTTTTTGTCATGGTTGATAAGAAGTGAATATGGATGAACTCCAAAGTTGTCCCCTTGTGGTGAAATCCCTCACGGGAAGACACTTTGTGGAGTAAGAGAACCCATGCTTAATTGTGGAATAATGAGATGAAGGAAAGTTAATTTGTCAGGGAAAATATCCTATATGGATAGTGCTTGTCATGTCATTTCCGGTGGTATGTGAAACATCACATAATTTCTCATGGTTAGAGAGTTATGGCCATGAGAAGTTGGAGACCCTAGGTTTGGGTAATGGACCCAAGTTTGTTTGATGGGTAACGGTAAGATTTATGATATATTTTCAAATAATACTATTATATATGGATAGTACATGTCATATCATTTCTGGTGGTATGTAGAACATCACATAACTCCTCACGCTTTGAGAGTTATGGCCTTACGAAGTTGGAGGACCCTCATATGTCATCCATAAGCCCCAAAAGGTCAAAGTAGTCAAAGTGGTTTAAGAGATTTTAAAAGGTAAATAATAAAGTGAAGTGATGAGTGTATTATAATTCAAAGTGAATACAAAATAAATTAT
>ML841346.1:0-18188 GCA_009831015.1 Picea engelmannii | reverse complement strand
TATTGATGAGTCATAGTTGATGATTAGTTGACACATGATTGGTACATACTTTGTACATGGTTGGATGCACTTGTTTATGGTACAGGTTGATTACAGGTTGGTGCATGGTTGATGCACTTGTTTATGGTACAGGTTGATTATAGATTGGTGCATGGTTGATGCACTTGTTTATGGTACAGGTTGATTACAGGTTGACGTACAGTTTGATGCATGGTTCATATTTATTGGTATAGTTTTACATCGGTATATCTCACAGTGATAGTGTGACAGTGGTTCCATCATTCTACTTCTACTCCAGAGTGGCAGGACGAGGCAAGGACAGGTGGTTGTAGCCACCTTTCGGTTGTAGTCAGAGAACATTGGGGGTTGTAGCCTTCTTCTGGTTGTAGCCAAAGAATTGGGGAGTTGGAGCTTCCCTCAGGTTGTAGCCTGAGAAACTAGGGGGTTGGAGCCTCCTTCCAGTTGCAGTTGGAAAACAAAGGAAGTTGGTGCTTCCAATGAATGTAATTCTTCAAGACATATAAGAAAAAGAATTCTGTGGTTTTCTCTCGATTTGGGTTTCCACGTAAAACACTGGTGTACTGTGTATGTGTATGATTGTTCATTTGTTCATTTATTATTTAATCTACAGTTATTGGATGATAATGCTTCATTGATATAACAATTGGATTATATGGTTAAAAACGGATTAAATTGCTCTATTACTGATTCACCCCCCCCTCTTAGTAATCCAACAATAAGGGAATAAATAAAAATGTAAATGCAATTAACACACTCATACATGGATAGTCCTCATCGTTCCATTTCCAATGGTAGGTGGTATGTCACGTAGTTCCTCACGGTTGAGGAGTTATGAGGTCATGAAGTTGGAAACCCCGAAGAATGGTTAAAAATCCCCTAAAAAGTTGTAGGTCATTAATTAAAGGGTAAAGTGGTTGTAACAAGAAATCAAGGGTTGCCCCTAAAGTTAAGGAAATAATTTACTTTGAAAAAGTATAAATACACTTCAAGAAGTCTCTCATAAGTACATTCACACACACACAAGTTTATTGAATATCTTCTAAGTGAACAAGTGATCTATTGAAGAATATGTTACGACGAGTATTAGACATTGAAGGAAGTGTGAAGGAAAAAGTTTCAGGATTGCAGAGTAGAACAAGGGGTTTTGAGAAACTCTAGTTTATCTTACCCCCACGGATCATGCTACTGGTGTCCCACGAGGCACCCTCGCAGGTTGTATGACCCTCGTCCCACGAGGCCCCGCTAGTTGACTGGTATTAGTCCCGGGAGGCTAAGGAAAATTTGAGGAGGATTCTTGTACCATGTTGTTGAGGTCGAGGAAGGTCTTAATATATGTTATCTAATGCACTAGGTTTGTTACATAATCAAAGGTATGTTTTACATGTTTTTTTGAGACTTGCATCTTGGAAAGTTTGGCACATGCTTAAGGCATGTCTTTGTGAGTTTTGGTATATGCCTTGAGGCACATATTGGATACTTGGCATATGGTTTTTTTTATAGTATATGCTTGAGGAATATCACGAGTAATATGTCACATGTTTGAGGTACATCTCTTGGTACATGGTTTATGGATGTTGGCACATGCTTGAGGCACATGGTTTGAAGTAAATATTTGCTACATGGTTGAGTGATGTTATGGTACCTTTGTATTTGGTTTGGTATATTTCATGGTTGTTATAGGTACATATTTGTGATGTTGGTACATGGTTGAGGTATACACTTGGTATATGGTGGCATATGTATGAGGCACATTCTTTGGTGCTTGGTTAAGGCACATCATTTGGTACATAGTTGATTCTTTGGTAAATGGTACATGGTTTTGGTATACGATTGAGGTGTATGGTTGGATGCTCATCATTGATTTTATGGTACCTACACTTAGAATATATTATGGTACATGATTGGTGATGATATTTCATATTGAGACACATCTTGGTGATGATGATATGGTACAATGCTAGAGGCACTTCTTGGTGATTTTGGTACATGGTATAGTACATGTAATGGTATAGGTTTCTGTACATGGTTGATGCATGATATGGTACAGGTTTGGTACATGGTTGATGCATGATATGGTATAGGTTTTGGTATCCATGTGAGTGGGTATGGTTATAGTTGGTTGATGATGGTATATTAGTGAGAGAGACAATGACAAAGACAGTGGCATAGACAATGATAGGGGAAATGACATGTTGGATGATTGGTTGATCATCAGTTATAGGTTAATGTGGCAATGAAATTGACAGGTTGACAATGAAAATGATGGGTTGATGTATCGGTGGCAGTGGCAGTGACATTATCAATGGTAGTGATAGTTTGAGAATACACTTATATTTAAGGGAGGTAGGATGGGGCAAGGAAAGGGGGTTGTAGCTTCCTTTCGATTGGTATCAGAGATCACATGGAGTTGGATTTTCCTTCAGGGTGAGCTTGTAAATCATAGGTTCATAACCTCCTTCTGGTTGGAGCTAGAGAGAACATGGAGTTGGAGCTTCTTCAATTTGGAGCCTTCTTCCAGTTGTAGCTGGAGAATTCAAGGAGTCATAGATTCCTTCAGGTTGGATCTTGTAAATAGAGGGTTGGAGCCTCCTTCTAGTTGGTGTTGGAGAATTTGGAAGTTGGTGCTTCCTATGAATGTATTCTTGATATATATAAGAAATCATTCCATGGTTTTCTTCTGTTTGGGTTTCCACATAAATTATGGTGTACTGTGTATTTATGGTTGTCTATTATGCACTAATGAACGATACCATTTATGATGCAATAATATAGTGAATGTATAAGTGATAAAATATTTAATACTACTGATTAAGTTGAAGTTTATGTATTGTGATTGAAAGTGGTAAAAAGTGATGATACTGATTCACCCCCCCCTCTCAGTATTCCAACAATTGGTATTAGAGAAGGTTCCTTCAGAGACATTCTAACCACTGGAAGGTAGATCATGGATTGCACTAAGAATGGAGCACCAATGTTTGATGGTCAGAATGGTCAGATATATGATATATTGAGAAATAGGATGAAAGCATTTCTAGGAGCACAGGGGTATGATGTTTTGTACTAAGTTTTTAAAGGATACACCGGTTCAAAGAAACTGAAGACTGTAGTCAAGAAGGAATTAAAAAGAAACAACAAAATAACAATGAATTTCATCATGGAAGGATTACTTGATCTGGTAAAAGACAAAGTGGGACAATGTTCATCAACCAAAGAATTTTTGGATAAGCTACATAATTTATACTTTAAGGAATCCCATCCTATCACAGAGCCATCGCATGCTAATAAAGAATACGTTGAAGCATAATGAGAAGACAAATTCTCTTCTTGTATGAAAGATTCATAAGAAGAATATTGTGAAGAAGGCATAGTAGATCTTGAAGCATAATTAATTAGTGCTTTAGATAGACTGACAAAAGAAAGAAGGAAGAACAAGTCACTCAAGGAATAATTGATCAAGATAAAGAATGAGTCTCAAAATCCCAACTCTGAAGAAGTCCAACAGATGATTACAAACCTAAAATTCCAAGTATAAGAAACCAGAAGGATTGAAGAAACATACAAAAATTAGTTGGAAGAAAAGTAGTTCTTGGAAGCCGAAATAGTAGCACAGAGAAAGGACACAGAGAAGAGAGAAAATATTTTGACTAGCCATCTCAAGGAAAGTTCTGAGGACTTAAATAAGCTTGAAGAAAAATTCAACCAACAAGAAAGAATACTTGAAGAAGAAATTGTCACCTTGAAGACCCAACTTGAAGAAGCAAAGTGAATGGAAGAAGTCATGAAGATCCAGATAATGAAGAAATAAGAATACTATGAGAATCTTAAAGAAGAAGTTGTCACATTAAGAGTTAAATTCAACAAGATCAACAAGAACTTGAAAAAATTTCAAGTGTTAGAAAAAAATCTCAATAGTCAAAGGCCATGCAGTGACAAATCTGGACTAGGATACATGAAAGTTTACTTTGAGGAAGGTTCAAGCTCCATGATGAGAGAAACAAAACAAAAGAGTTATGCAAAAATTCTCAAAGGAAGGAATCATGGTCAACAAGAGTTAGAGAGGAATGAATACATAATACCTTCTACATTCAGGCAACAAGGAAGCTTCAGTCATTGTGAAGGAAACAATCAAAGAGAATATTGTGATCATCCAAGGCATGAATTCAGAAGGACTACACCAAAAAGAAGATCATTCACTCCCATGTATCAAAATTTATTTTTGGGTCATTGTTTTACATGTACTAACTTTGGACATAAAGCTGTATATTGTAGAGCACATGGAAGAAATGTTCAAGAAGGAGATGTTTATCTAGATTTCTCCAATATTGAATGTTACAAATGACACAATTATGGTCATATATCTTGAATTTGTAGAAGCGTGATAAACCCTCCCATGAAGGAAAACAATGATGACATATATATGAAGGTTTCAAGAAGAAATGAAAAACAAGAAGAGAAAGTGAATGAAAACCAGGTCCCATAGATCGTACTTGCAATATTTGCAGCAATGCAAGATAATGATGAATTCACAGGCCAAGAGGAAGGTGTCAAAATTCAGGTAGAGGATGAAGAGGAAGATGTCAAAATTAAGGATGATGACAGAATTTAGGAAGAGGATGAATATATAAACAAAGAGGAAGATTGCTTCGGATCAGAGAGGGTATTTTTCTAAGCCATATGGCTTGGAGACTCCCAATATGTATGGATATTGAAGAGGGGGAGTCTAAGAAACAACTCTACAGATTAGAGAAATATCTTTGGAGCATTTTGAAGTGTTTGCAGATTTTGGAAAGGTAGTTTTAGAATGGTTTGATGACATGAGTGTAGAATGTCTTGTGACATTTTGATTGTTTGAGGAGAAAATTTCAGAACACATTCCCATGCAAGTATCAACTGATAGTTACGAAGAATATCATTGGCACACTTTTTAGGAAGAGGTTCATGATTATATAGAAGATTCCAAGAAGTGAAATATAGACTTGGGGATGTATTGTAGATAGAGCAGACCAATGGACATATTTGGTTCAGTTTGAAGAGTAGGAATATGTTGTAATCAATTGCAGTAGATGGGTCAACATTGTGTGTAGTTGAGTAGCAGAGTCATGTAAAATTTTATGACATATGGACAGATATGGATTCATGAGATCTTTGGTAGGACTAGATAGATATATGATAGGTGGAATTAGTCAATCACAGGAAGGAAAACAATGAAAGGCACAATAGGATGAGGGAAGATAAACCATGAACAGAAGCCATACCATCAAAGGAGAATTGTTAAAAAGTATGGTCACTGATGTGAACTTGAAAAGCCATGAATATTTGAAGTCAAGTAACTTTCAATTCTTTTTATATATGTCAGTGAATTACAAGAGGAATCATCAATTTACAAGATGCACTGAAAAAGAGGAAATGAAACAAGTACAATAAGTCCCACATTGATCTACACGACATCTTGCAGAGAAGTCAAGGGAGATAAATCATCAAAGAAAGAGATCGAGAAATAAATATCAGAAGCATGAAGATATGGGGAGACATATCGACAGGGGGAGTTACCCTTTTCGCCCATGATATCAAAGGGGGAGAAAAAGAAAGATCAGAAGATAAATATCAGAAGCATGAAGACAAAGGAAGAAACCCCAAAGAGAGATACACTTTCCCATTGATGTCAAAGGGGAATAGAAACATGAGGCGAGGAACATCGGAAGAGAAACAATGTTCACATGGGGATTATGAGTGTTTCCATCCATGCCAAAGGGGGAGATTGTTGGTAAGGTGGTTTTCATTGATGTCAAAATAAGTGGTAGTGATTGATGTCAACATATGTGATGGGTGCATTTGAAGAAGTCTACAAGAATCCCCAGAGGTGTGGTCATGAAGCCCAAAGTTGTTTGAGGAATAAGTACATGAATGACAATGTAAATGCAGGTAATGCACTCATATATGGATAGTCCTTGTCATGCCATTTCCAACGGTAGGTGGTACATCATGTAGTTCCTTGTGGTTGAGGAGTTATGAGGTCATGAATTTGGAAACCCCGAAGAATGGTTAAGAAGACCCTAAACAATTGCAAGTCATTAATTAAAAGGTAAAGTGGTTGTAACAAGAAAGCACAGGTTGCCTCTAAAGTTAAATAAATAAGTTTGAAAAAGTATAAATACACTTCAATAAGTCTCTCATAAGTACAGTCACACACACAAACAAGTTTATTGAATATATTCTAAGTGAACAAGTGATCTATTGGAGAATATGTTACGACGAGTCTAAGGCAATGAAGGAAGTCCGAAGGTGAAAGTTTCAGGATTGTAGAGTAGAGAAAGGGTTTCTGAGAAACCCTAGTTTAGTTAGACCCTCACCCCACGAGGCCCTGCTAGTTGACTGGTCTTAGTCTCGTGAGGATAAGAAAATTTTGGGGAAGATGCTTGTACCCGGTTTCTGAGGCCGAGGAAGGTTTGAATGTATGTTATCTAATGCACCATGTTTGTTAGAAAATTAGAGGTATTTTTTACATGTGTTTTTTAGGCTTGCATCTTGGAAAGTTTGGCACATTCTTAAGGCATGTCTTTGTGAGTTTTGGTATATGCCTTGAGGAACATATTGGATACTTGGCATATGGTTTGTTGTATGGAATATGCTTGAGGAATATCGTGAGTAATATGGCACATATTTGAGGTACATCTCTTGGTACATGGTTTATGGATGTTGGAACATGCTTGATGCACATGGTTTGAGGTAAATATTAGCTACATGGTTGAGTGATGTTATGGTACCTTTGTATTTGGTTTTGTATATGTCATGGTTTTTATAGGAAAATATTTGTGATGTTGGTACATGGTTGAGGTATACACTTGGTATATGGTGGCATATGTATGAGGCATATTCTTTAGTGCTTAGTTGAGTCACATCATTTGGTACATAGTTGATGCTTTGGTACGTGGTACGTGGTTTTGGTATATGATCGAGGTATATGGTTGGATCCTCATCATCAATGTTATGATAACTAAACTTGGCATATATTATGGTACATGATTGGTGATGATAGTACATATTGAGACACATCTTGGTGATGATGATATGGTACATTTCTAGAGGCACTTCTTGGTGATTTTGGTACATGGTATGGTAAAGGTAATGGTACAAGTTTTGGTACATGTTCGATGCATGATATGGTACATGTTTTGTACATGGTTGATGCATGATATGGTACATGTTTTGGTATCCATGTGAGTGAATATGGTTATATTTGGTTGATTATGGTATATTAGTGACATAGACAGTGACAAGGACAATAACAGGTTGGATGATTGGTTGATCATCAGTTACAGATTGATGTGACAATGATAGTGATAGGTTGACAATTTGATGTATCAGTGACAGTGGCAGTGATAATATAAGTGTTAGTGATAGTATCATTGGTAGTGACATTTTGATCCTACATTTATATTTTAGGGAGGTAGGACGAGGCAAGGAAAAGGGGTTGTAGACTCCTTCCTGTTAGGACCGGAGAACACAGGGATTTGGAGCTTCCTTTAGGTTGGAGCATGTAAACCAGGGGGTCATAGCCTCCTTTTGGTTGGAGCTAGAGAACACAGGGAGTTGGAGCTTCCTTCAGGTTGGATCCCGTAAACTAGGGGGTTGGAGCCTCCTTATAGTTGTAGCTGGAGCATTCAAGGAGTTGTATCTCACATCAGGTTGGATCCTGTAAATAGGGGGTTGGAGTGATCCAGGTGGATATCAGTGGCCACCTAGTTATTCCACTGGATCAAAGAACAATTTTCATTTTGGCCGTTTTTTCCTAGTTTTTTGTGTCCTAAACTTCTGGGGCCTTTTTGAGTCCCTAAACAATTTTTTTGGGGCACGAAATAGTCACAATATAGGATTTAGCCAAAGTGTGATGAAAAACATGTGTATTTCTCAGATAGTTCTTTCCAATGAGATATCGTGCACCTAAAATGGAGATCGTATGTAAACGTTATGACCCCAGGAAGTTGATGTACCAACTTACCCCATTGGGGGCCACATGAATTTTGGTGCTTCATATCCTAGGGTTAGGTTTTTGGATGTTTATGGTTTTCTCATTTATAATTTATGTTAAAAATGCCTTTGGAGCCTCATTGTAACCATCTTATTGCAAATATCACATCTCTTCTTAGAGATAAGTTACCACCATTCAAGCAAGTTTGTTTCAATCTGCATTTTTACAGTTTCAACATATTCTCTTTATTAATAGAATTCAAGTTTTACTACATCTCTATGTATTTCTTTTCTATACATATGTATTCCATTTTGTACCATTTATAAATATGGATCAATGGTATTAGAGTAGTCTGCTCTTTATTTGTTTCTCTGTGCATGTCCCCAACGAGGTTAGGGTACAAGGAGTTAGGAATTGAAGTGGTTGATCCCTTTCAAGATCGCCCCTACCGATAATGATGACCTCCCATGGTGGAAGAAAAGAGATATGATGGAGTAGGAGATCCTTTTAAATTATTTCTTGAGGAAACCCTCACGTGAAAAAGGAAAAATATGATGGATAAATTTGTACGGATCCTTCATCGACTTCCAATATGCGATGCATGCTCATCAAGAGATCACACCGTCCCCTTCAAGGAAAACATCAATTTTGATATCCCCTTATTTGAAGGCCAGATAGATACAGATGCTGTAGATAAATGGTTGAATATTCTAGAAGGGTATTTTTCGTCCATAATTTTTCTGATAGAGAAACGATTACCTTTGTATTCCTTAAGGTGGTCCCTATTGTCAAGTATTGGTGGGAAACATACTGTGAGAAAAGGGCCATTGAGGAATTTGAAATATTTTCAATTGCCCCACTTGGGATTCTTTCAGGGATGCTATTAAGGAACAATACTACCCCGTAGGAAGCTACGATGACCAATATACAAGATGGACCACACTACAACCAAAAAGGGACCAGACAATACCATATTTCACAAAAATATTCCATACCTTGCACACCAAGCTGGGTATCAAGGACTCTGAATGACATCTGGTGCTCAAGTACCATGAATGTCTTCATAGATACATCCAAACATAAATAGAGTTTCTGGACATCTTATCACTGTGTGTGACATATTGATATGTTGTCAAAATCGAGCATAACTTTAAACAGAAGAAACGAGAGTTTGGATCTGCAAATTCCTCACAACAGAAGCATGGGAAAGGCAACCCAAACCCACAAAACAAAGGGCAGAGCAAGGATGGACCCCCTCAGGAAAATAAATCCAAGATGAATACAAAGAAAGGTAATGAGAAGACAAACAAAGACATTAGGAAGTGGTGTGAATTCCATAAAATCCTCTGGCATAACACTGATGAATGCCACTCGAAGTGATCATTGGTGGCCGAGCTAAAATCCTCAGAGTTAGAGGCAGGTTCCGACTCTGAATCAGATCCAGACAAAGGGAAGTGGATCATCGATGCAGAAACCAAAGCCATTGTTAGTACCACCAAGGTACAACAAAGTAAACCAGAGGAACTAGAAGAAAGTGAATGCCCTTTTCACTCATAGATGTGGGTGAAAGGTGCTACACTGCATTTCATTGTCAATAGAGAAATTCAAAAGAACTTGATCTCAGAAGAGGTCTTCAAGAAGTTGAACCTATATACGACACCATGCCTACAACCCTACACCATCGGGTGGATCTGCCAAGGAAGATACTTTCGTGTCATCCAATAGTGTCATCTACCTTATGGCATCAAGCCCTTCAAGAATGAGGTATTGTGTGATATTTCCCCCCTTGAAGTTTGAGATGTTCTTTTAGGAAAACCATATTTGTGGAAATGACATGTTGTATATGAGTATAGAACTCACAGTGTTATTATTACTTTGGGTAGACAATTGTACATGATACCAAAGGTAGCTTCACCTACCATTATTTCTTTGATCTCTCCTAAGAAATGCAAGAAGGTCATTTCCCAGACCGATAAAATTGTCTTCTTCATGATTCTCTCTCAAGGTGAAAAGAAGGTTGCAACCACATCCATGGCCTCTCCACGCAACAAAATCAAGTGAAAAATATCGTGGAAGAATACAAAGATATTCTCCTCATCCATCGGGGTGCCGCGACACTATCAGGTGAAGTATTCAATCGATCTTATCATCGGTGCACCTCTACCCAATGGGCTAGTCTATCGCCTACCTTTGATGGAAAATGAGGAAATTAAGTGATAGGTCCAAGATCTACTTCAAAAGGTGCACAAACGACCCAAATCCTCACTCCGCGGGAGCCCAATTGTACTCATACATAAGAAATATGGGACTTGGTGACTTTGCATTGATTATAAGGACTTAAACAAATTCACATTCAGGATATGATACCCAATTCCATGAATTGATGACCTTCTTGACCAACTAAAGGGAAGCAAGTTTTTCATAAAGATTGACCTGAAGTCTAACTACCACCAGGTCCCAATAGAACAAACTGATGTATGGAAGACTGCTTTCAAGTCCGAAGAAGGTCTTTCAAATGGCTAGTCATGCCCTTTGGTTTGACAAATGCTCAAACAAATTTCATGAGATTGATGGATGATATATTGCGACCCTCCACCAATTATATTTTGGTGGTATATCTGGATGAAATCCTCATCTTCAACAAGAACTGGGAAGAACACTTGCAACATATTCAATAGGTCCTTCACACTCTACGACAACACAAGCTATATGATAACTTGGAAAATTTCTCATTCATCTTGAATAGGGTCCAATACCGAGGCTACATTGTTGATGAGCATCGTGTGCATGTGGATCCAACCAATATCCAAGTCATTCATGAATGGCTAGCCCCGATCACACTAACCGAGCTTCAAAGTTTCTTAGGACTTTCCAAATTCTATCACAGGTTTGTGTTGGGATTCTCCCATATTGCATGGGTCCTCAACCAAGTGACCAAGGGTGGTGGCAAGGAAAATTTCATGTGGGGGAAGTCACAACAACAATTGTTCGATGATTTGAAACATTTCTTGTGCTCAACTCTAGTACTCTCCTTACTTGATATACAACAACCTTTTGAGAATGAGACTGATGCTTCATAATATGTCATGGGCACAGTCCTCACTCAAATACATTCTCAGGAAGGAGACAATCATCCACATTGATCATAAGATGTTGCATTTCATGCAGATACAAGGAAAATTGTAGAACGACCACCATCAAAAGTGGTCCACATAATTGCAACAGTTCCATCTCAACATCAAATATAAGACAAGGAGCACCAACCATGCCATTGAATACCTCAGTTGATCTCCAATTGCATCCTTAACCACAATGCTCCACTCTTATGGCCATGAGGCATCCGAGTGGCCTGAAATCGACAAGAGAGATCCTGACTTCACAACCACTTACCAGATGATAGGAACATGCATGACTATCACTGAATTTCATATTCAGGATAGACTGTTATGCCATCTGGGCCACCTCTTTGTTCCTTCAAGCGAGTGTGTGAAGATGATTTGGAAAGCTCACTACAATTGGATGGAAGGAATTTTGGCATGGAAAAGACCGTGGTAGTACTAAAAAATCATTTCTATTGGCCAAAACTTCGACATGATGTCAACAAGTATATTAGATCCTGCACTACCTGTGCCATTGCAAACCAACCACTAAGAAGCAAGGCCTATACACCCCTCTTACTACTCCCAACAGGCCATGTGAATCCATTTTGATGGACTACATGTTGGGAATTCCTTCAACCAAGAAGGGAAATGAGTATGTTTTTGTGGTGGTTGATTGGTTTTCTAAGATGACCATCCTCACATCTTGCAAGAAGAATATCACAATAGAGGCCACTACCAAGATTTTCTTTGGATGGGTGTGGGTATGCTTCGGGATACCATCATATCATATAGGGAAATAGGTTCCTTAGCACATTCTGGTCTAATATATGGTCACTGTTGGACACCAAGCTCACCAAATCCACTGCCTTCCACCCCCAAATCGATAGCCAGACAAAGGTCGTCAACATAATGATCGTGCATATATTTCATATGTACAAATCCAAAAAATTTCAAAAATGGTATGAGAGTCTCCCCTATGTTCAACACATCTACAAAAAATCCCTTCATAGCTCTACCAAACACATTCCCTTTTAGGTGGGGTTGGAATTTCAACCATTGGGTCGCATTGATGTTGCACTACCCCTTGTATCCACACAGAAAAAATCATCCCATGCTTAATCTGAGGCCAACAAATCCACCAATTTTATTGAATGAATTTATCACATCCGACAATAGGTCCATGATTATTTACAGAAATCTAATGCTAAGTACAAATAATTTCATTATCAACACCGATTTCTTCACAAATTTCAGGTGGGAGACAAGGTCTAGTTACATTTGCAAAAAGAGCACCTTACATGACCCCATCGAAAGATTCATCGACTTTTCTATGGAACTTACACCATCACCAAGGTTGTGGGTGACAATTATTTTGGGATAAGTATTCCCCCTTCCTTGTCCCGCACCCCATGTTCAATGTGGACCTCCTTCGGCCATACTTCCCACCATTATTAGACATATCAGAGATCGTAAAGGAGTTGAAAATGATAGATATCAACCTTAACTGCATGGAACATACAAACATTGATGAGATCAAGGACACTCAGATTAAGGGTACTTGACAACAAAGGATCCAACTTTATCAGGATTTCAAGGCAGGGCATCTCCTGCACCAAGGAAAGTGGCTCACTCGAGGCCAAGTTCAACATAAGTTTCCCCATCTGGTGGAGGAACTCAACATAATGGATACCATTGCTTTAGAATGGGGGAGTATTTATCTAGGTGGATATCAGTAGCAACCCACCTATTCCATTGGCTCAAAGAACAATTTTCATTTTGGCAGTTTTTTCCTAGTTTTTTGGGACGTAAACTTCTGGGGCCATTTTGAGGCTCTAAACAACACCTTTTTTGGGTGTGACATAGTCGCAATGTAGGATTTAGCCAAAGTGTGACAACAACATGAGTAGTTCTCAAATAGTTCTTTCCAACGAGCTATCTTGTTCCTAAAATGGAGATCATATGCAAAAGTTATAACCTTGGGAAGTTAATGTACCAACTTACTCCATCGGGGCCCACATGACTTTTGGCGCTTCATCTTCTAGGGTTAGGTTTTTGGATGTTTAGGGTTTTTTAATTTATGCTTTATTTTAAAAAGGACTTTGGAGCCTCATTATAACCATCTTCTTGCGAATGAGAATAGCCATAACATCTCTTCTCAGAGATAAGCTACCACCATTCAAGCAAGTTTGTTCCAATCTGCATTTTTACAGTTTCAACATATTCTCTTTATTAATCGAAGTCAAGTTTTATTGTATCTCTATGTATTTATTTGCTATACATCTGTATTCCATTTCGTTCCATTTATAAATCCAGATCATGGATTCGCCTTCCAATTGGTGCTGGAGAATTTGGAAGTTGGTGCTTCCTATGAATGTATTCTTTATATATATATATATATATATATAAGAAAGAATTTTGTGGTTTTCTCCCATTTGTGTTTTCACGTAAATTTTGGTGTATTGTGTATCTATGGTTGTTTATTATGCACTAATGAATGATACCATTTATGATGCAATAATATAATGAATTAATAAGTGATAAACTATTTAATATTGTTGATTAAGTTGAAGTTTATATATTGTGATTGAAAGTGGTAAAAAGTGCTCATATTGATTCACGCCCCCCTCCTAGTATTCCAACAAACTCAATGTTTCTTTTCACAATTATGAATTTGTTCTGAGCTTGTTGAAGTAAATTTCTTTTGGTGAATATCTTTTTAGCCTCCTTCACCATTATAGTTATGTCCTTGACGCCTTTGGTGTTGAATTCTTCACTGGTATTGGAATTTAAAAACTTAATAACTCTGGTAGCAACTTGGGGTCTAGTTCATAATTCTTGAAATTCTTTATTGATAGTATCTTTTGATTCATCTGCCAATTGGATATCCTCATCAATTATTTTGAAGTAATTCCAAATCTTTCCAACTTGATCTATGATTTCATCCCAAATAATGTGTCTAGATCCTATCAAATAAAGTTTTCTAGACAACTTGTTTTTCATTTTCTCCATGTCAGTTAGCATTTTGGATTTCCGTTTTTGGTATTATTCGACAAATTTATCCTTATCCTCGATCTCTTCATTTTGTGTTACAATTGTCCTCTTCAACTTTTCAATATCAACTCCATTCAGATTCAAATATGCTAATGCTTTAGATAACCCTTATGTTGGGTCCACTGATTTTTAACTTGTGATGAAGAAGATTCCCCTTTCAAAATTTGAACTTGTTTTTGATACAAATCGACATGTTCTTCCATCTGCAACATTTTATTTAAGAGATGATGATGAATTTGGTCAGCTAAAAATTGGGCATAATTGAATTTGGTCAAGGCTTTGACACAGATGGACAACATATTCCCTAACACAAATTCATCCACCAAAAGGTCATTATATTTTCCTAAAATGACGAAAATCATAGAGATAACTTGTCTTGGAATTTCAAGAAACAGAGTAGATTCAAAAGAAATATTATTGACAGGAACATCAATATTCTTGCATAAATATGATTGTAATAGGGAAATTACATCCTCGGGTTTTAATTCTCTAAAACATTTGGCCAACACAATCTCATTTAACATTTCAATGTTTGGGTTTAGTGGCCATGTTAGAATTTTAGAGATAGATCGAGGGGTTATTTCAATGAGTACAGACCCAATCTTGGAAATTATAGTTCTCTTGAAGGAAATGTAATTTGAGGCACACCAGACCATGAATTCAAGGAATTCATGTACTTGTGGCACCATAAATTTTGCTAAGTTAGATTCCCAAGCATGGAAATGGTCAACCAAATTTTTCTGGTGTAATTCAAAAGAGTTGAATGATAGAACTGGGTCAAATGTCTCTATCTTTGTCAACCAAATTTTTTTCTTCTACGAATAGTGATTTTTTGGCTTTATCCATCTTATACGATTCCATTTAATAAATGACAAAGATAAGAAAAATGAGAGGTTTCGAATTACCTGGGAAAGTGTGCTCGAGAAAGTATGCTCAGGCCAGAATAATGTACTGGTAAACTGAACTACGTTATCATTGTTAAAATTATTTCATAATTTTGACAATAACCATCAAATTAACCTTTTCCCTTTTTAAATAAAGTTGAAAACGTGGTGGTTTAATATTGTCAAAAAGATAATTAAATTTAAATAAAAATTAATCTTTTTTCCTTTACCGTCTGCTATCGTCACTTGGACACATGTAGACACTTCATTGATTGTGAGGGGGGATTTGCGTGGTTATAGTAACCATAGACCGAGGGTCGCAATTGATGGTCACATGACATGTCAAAACTTCTTTAACCTTGGTTGATTTTCATGCCCCCCTCCCATTTTTTAACCATCAAGCGGGTGCAGGGGGGGGTGGATTGATTGTGGACCACCGATTCAGAATATCAAGGGAGATCTGTGATAAAACATGCGTGCTATTAATATAAAATATTATAAAATTAAAACTATATAAAATAACATTATTATTAAAGATAAAATTTTATTAACACTAAAATACTAAAAATTTTTAAACAAAATATAAATCAAACTTAATCTAAACAACAAATAAACCCTGCAGAACTCAAACTTATATGATTTTTTGAAACAAAGCTACCTCCAATTTTTTTTCAAATATTATTTACAAAACCTTAAAATTTTGATAAAACCTAATTATTTATTAAATTTAAAATTTCTTCTAAATGTTATGAAAAATTTAAATTATGTTTCAACATCAGGTATGTATGTTGCATTCCCAAAAAATAAAGATTCACAATTTCATGTAAGAGCTAAAGTGCCTACTATGTGGAAGTGATTAATTAACTCACTTTGTGTTTTCAATTAGCATTAACATATGCACTTTGGAAAATACAAATATAAATTAAAACTCCTTCCCGCAATTGTCAAATAAAAACTCGTTTTCATTTATGCTTCCCATCCAACATTGATAAATTAAAAACTTCTTTTTTCTTCCCGGTATAACGCTTTCCATTCAACAATAGTAATTTTATTTTAGTTGTGTCCAATTAGCAATAACGCAAACAATTGGAAAATGAAAATATAAATTAAAACTCGTTCCCTACAAGCAAAGCATTCATGGACATATTGAAGAGAATGCATATGACCTGGTATCTTTTGCCTTCTTATATTATTTCAACAGATGATGTTTTTATAGTGTTTTAATAAACATAAATTTTGAGTTTACAATCAGGTCTTTTAAATGCTTTACAAATTTGAGTGCTGCAACATGTAACCATGTTATTTGTGAATCTAATGCTGCAACAAAACATATACTCAGTGACCAATCAAATAATATACGATGAATATCCACAACCCAATATCATATATGGAGCATAAACATGCATGGATCATTGAGATGCCAAATGCCCAACAATTAAAAAAAAAAACATGCAACTAAATCACATAGGGTTTCACATGTCTTAGTTTTGGAAAAAGATCAACCATGGAGTGTGCACAATAGTTCATACAACCAATACGATGTTTGAGTAACCCAAAGTTAAATGAATGACATCATTCAATGCAAAATGAATGTGATGAAGAGCATAGAAGTGCATATACATTTCAAGCCATTGGTGAGATAAAAACCTTATGACAACCAAAACATGCATGTGAGTGATGCATTGATAATGCCTGGGCCACTTCATATTTTTTTATTAATGATGGTTGGGCTACTCCATATTGTTGCCTATGCTAATTCACCCTCTCTCTCTATACTGGTGGGAGAGACCATAGATTACATGTGGTAAGTGAAGGAGAATGGGTTTCCCACTTGAGTGTTGCATGAATGGAGAATGGGATACACGCTTCTCTCTCCTTCATGGAGTTGCAACAAGAAAATCCACCCAACATGTTTTTGAATGGGCATGCATAGAATTAGGAAGTCAACGTATTTGGGATATATTCTGCAAAGACATGTGTGTGGGATACAAGAGAAAACCTTAAACAAAGGCCTAAGTGACTTGAGACTATAGAATGGTAGGAGGTGAATATATCAAAGAATCGGTTAGACCGGAGCGCAAAAGGACTGACATGGAGGTTGAGCATTTTCTATTCGCTCAGGGAAAGGAAATTCCAAGAGAATAATTCATGGATTTAACGTGGCTCTAATACCATTGTCAGGCCTAGAGTGGGTATAAAATAAACTCCACACTTTGATGTGTTTTGCATTAGCATGATAGGTTAATAAATACAACAATACATGACTATTAGTCATCCTTAAAGGATGGATCTTACTATCCCCTACAACTCTTCATATTTACACTACTATTACAAGACACAATCCAAAGGATTACATGTCCAATAGTACCACCTCCTAGCATCATCAGTAAAAGTGGACGAGAAAATTTTCATCACTAAATCCTCAACTCCATCACTTATAGGATTAAGTTGAAAGAAATCCCAAAAGTATCCCATATGCTCTTTAGCAGTGGTCACATCATTATCAAAAAATTTGGGCAGCCAATTTTTGTACTTAGGAGGCATATGTCGAGGGTATCCTAGGATGACAGACATGCCTAAAGGATTGAAGATATCAGACACCCATTTCTTTTGAGCCATTATAGGTAAAGGAAGGTTTCCCCCAAAAAAGGATTTTACTACAAGTGAGTTGTGAGGAACCCTTCTCTTGTAGGCCTTAGGAGGGTTAGTGTACCTCCTTGAACATTGTGGAGTCGACAAATGATCCCTCTAGGATCATCAAAGGAAGGTGAGGGAACTACCCTCAGTGGAGTTTCTAAGTAAACTTGTAAGATAAGGGCTTCGTGAGAAAGTTTATCAAAGAAATGTCGTTGAGTAGAATGACTTAATCCTCACTAGAAATGATGCCAAAATATTATCTTAGGATTTGTACTTATGCAAATTCCAACACAAGACTTCCAAATATTGCATAACTATGGAATAACCTACCACTGTCATGACATTAGTAGGGACTTCCCTCGTTTTAGTGATGGAAGAGTTCCATCACAAGAGAGGCTTCCCTGGTAACCTCAAGGGATCAAATAGAAAGTTTATTATCCAAGCCTACCACTGCCTATCTTTATCACCAAATGGTTGGTCTAGGTCGAGGAAAAGTATATGTTTGAATATGAAATGATACCTTCC
>ML841345.1:8564-40782 GCA_009831015.1 Picea engelmannii | reverse complement strand
TGAAGAGAATGTATTCATAGTCCAAGGGCTGGAACCACTCTTTATCCTCCCAAGATAGCTTAATTCCTTCTGGTAAATCCTTTGAGATGTCCATATAAACACATATACGGGCATAGGATGTATATCTCATCTTCCTGGTATGCTTTGATAACCGTATGAAAAATCCAAGGGTATTTCCCGAATCCTCTAAGATATCTTCCTTCCAGTACCTTGTCAGCAAAGAATACAATCGAATCCAAATGGGTGCCACAGTCAAGTCTTCCTTATCTAGGTTGAAACACTCTTTCCAAAAACGAAGGTATAGACCTGTCGAATTGAAGTAGGGTCCTCCCTCGAAAACTCGATTTCTATCTTGTGGATTGAAAAAAATCACAGTGAGAAATCCTTTTTCTCCCAACTGTAAATTGTAGTGACCTTGTGGCTTCCATGTCACATTGATCCACCAGATGAAAGAATTTTTTGAAGGCCAAATACCCAAAAATTTCCTAGTCAAAGCATGATCTTGCATGTATTGAATGTGGGATTGTAAGCCCTTCAATTTAATATGTAGAGAGGGGATTGCCTTCGTTTTTGGTACACACTGTCCCGATCATCGTCCTTATGTTCCAATATTTTGCATGTTACCACTTCCACTTGTTCCTTCTCCTCCCTTTCCTACAGAGGCATCTACATTCACCCTCATCTCAACCTCTTTTCCCTTCCTGTTCTAGGTGGGCATTAGTTACCCCACCCCATCATATCTCTCAAGTTGTTACCACCAGAGTCGTTGACCCTCGAGAACCCTGCCATACCAATCGTAAAGCCTGCAACCTGCAAAATCCTAAACCCTTATTCAGACCTTCTTCTTCCTGAACTCCATATTTCTAGGTCTTCCAATATGGATTATTGTTAATATCTATGTGGAGGTTATAAAAATGAATCTAATATGAATTTATGATATTAATGGTTTAACTCCAGGAAATGGGAAAACCTATAACAATTTTTTTCCCAAGGAAAACCTCAAGGGGAAACCCAAGGGATTATTTCCTATATTCATGGATGAAACCCCTAATAAACCCATCAATGTAGACTAGTGCATCTAACCCTAGGGGATTTGAACTATGCACTTTCCAACATGGAACTAGCCAAATGCCCAATAATTTTCCATCAAATGGTTTAGAAAGCAGCTTGGGATAAACGTATAATAGTTTATGAGGCTCAAGTTTCCAATCCTATGAGTGTATATTCTTATAGTAGCTCAAGAAGATCAAGTTTTATATACTAGACAACAAATACTCATGTTATTTATGTATGATGAGAATAATGTAAAATTTAGTAAATAGGGGTGGTGCTATTGAGTGCATACCTATATATGATTGGAAAGTTGAGGCTCAAGCCTAATTGAGAGGACTTGATAAAAGATAAATAAAATTGTGAATGTCTAGAAAAACTACCCAAATATGTCAGTAACAAAAGTTGAAATGGTTGGGAATGGAACTAAGATTTAATGTTTGGGGAAAATGAAATGATATAGGGAACTTTCCATTCCAAGATTTTTTTAGGGGATAAATATATCCAATTGGTGAATTTTTCTAATGAATTTTGTAAATTTTGTGAATTTCAATAAAAGGAACTATAATAATATTTTGCATAATGTTAGAGTTAAACATATTCTACAACATTATTTTTCCTTGGAAAATACATCCCTATGAAACCTTTGGGCTCCTCCTCTCACTCCAAGGATGGTACCTAGTTTAAAGCATGCCACATAAACTACAATATGCTTACCCCATAGGGACATTGAATGATTCCCATATAGACATAGGTAGCCAACTCGGGGACTTGACCACAATACCTCATGCTTGTTATTCACAACTCTCAACCACTCAAGCTAACCCATTGGTCTAAACATATTCTACAATAGATAATATCCCTGTATAAATATCACGAGTTGATGAAATGTTTGCCTTTGAAAAACCCTTTAAGAGAAATAGGGTGGTTTATTTCCTCTCTAAAATTGGGGGAGCCAATTCTCTATGAGGAATGGTTGTGTAAGTGCATTTTCCCTTGATATTTTCTAAGAGGTAGGGAAATTTTTTATTCAAAGAGGTAGGGGAATTTTTCCATAGTTTAGAAGTCACTAAGCCTCACTAATCCATGGATGGCTATTTTATATGAGAAGTGGATGTCATACAATGGATTATGCATATTATTTTGTTATGAACGACTTCCAATATTGGTGTGGATAAACGCATGCAACCTTATTTTTCCCAAGACCTACAACATATGGAAGAGATCATGCTTACAAACTTATTATAAGAGTAAGTTTCTATGTATTATATATCTCCATATTAAATATGTTATACTGAAAAATAAATTTAACATGTATTTTTAAATTCCCCAAAACTAGATATGTTAAATAGTAACATTTTTTTTTATCTTTTTATTTACCAATGGAAAATTAATGGTTGGTTCATTAGCTTTTTTTTATTATTATTTAACATTGTTTCTTTATGATATATGTTCATTATTATTAGATTTTGAATTCAAAAATATAATTAAGTATAAAATTATCAATAAAATGATTTTATGGAAAAAACCACCTGCAATAATCTTCAGATATTTGTATAACTTGCGCATGAAAACAAGGCACGCTCTTTGTTTTTACACTAAATTCATATATTCCTTATTCTTCCCAATGTAGTCATTTTTTTTCATTCTAAAGATAATCCAACTAAACTTTATTTTACTACTATTTATTATCTAGAAACAAACCTTATCTAAGTGCGAAGTTGGAACCACTTTTGGGTTAACTCATTCTTTGTGACAATTTTTTTTTTCAAACAAGGTTTCAAGATCCACACCAATTATACTACTTTGTCTCTTACACATTGATATGGTATTGTGTGATCATGTGATGTATTAGAAAATCTGATATCCACTCGGTGAAAACATGAAAATGGTAACAATTGTAGTTGTTTTTTTTACAATGAAAACTATTTTTTTTTATCATTTCTTCAACTTTGAGCATTGTAAATTATAATTTTTTTTGAAAATTTTACTTTGAAGTAAAAAATGATTTGTAGAGAATTGTTTTACCTTCATACTTATGTATTTGTTTTTTAAATATTTATGAATGTATAGTGAGACAAATATGATGTTTATTGATTTCATATACTTTATAATTTTAGGTAAGGATAATGTGTGATATACATGGGTGTTTAGTTACCACAAGGAAAGACATCACTTAGTGGAGGCTATATTGGAGGTTTTTAGATTTTGGAAAAGCCTTTGACACAATCCTTAGAAACCTATTATTTGAGAGGCTTAAGGTGTTGAAGATTCTATATTTGGTGATTTCATTTGTAATGTCTCTATATGAGATGATTATTGGCATAGTTTGGACCAAAATAGGCAACATAAAGAACATACTTAACACTACAAAGTTCAAACAAAGGTGCCTATAAACCCAAAACCTTATGCTCATTTCTCACAAATTTCTCATAAAAAACATATTCTCTTATTCTTGTATTACTTGTGTCATCCTTCTAATTTGTTTAAGAACACATACAATAGTCTTTAAAAGACCAAGTTTTAGATATGTTGGCATGCTTGACCTCCAAATGTCATGTTCTATTTAACTAGATTGGATTACATGGGTGTTAGCTACAATTCCATCTACCATAAGAGACACCTACACTTATTATTTTATCTCTTTATGAGAAGCAATCAATAAATCACCTCCATTGCATTAGGGTCTACTAGGTGGCATCATAGGTATGTTTTGGATGAAATCTAAAATGTAGATGAACTAAAAATCTATTATATATTGAATATGTAAATACAAATACTATGTTTACAATTTGCAACTAGCTATTCATTTTTTTAAAATGTGACCACCAAAATCAACAATGTGAAAATTTATAAAAACTAAGACATATGGTGCCAAAGGAAGGAATTATATTAGATCATATTGACTATAGATATTAATTGCATAAATTTGTATCTATTTATTAATCATTTTTATAGGGTAACGTGTAGGTTGTAATAACACAAACATACTACATTTATAGGAGATCTTACTAGAAAAATAAATAATATCGTTGCATAAAGTTCCAAAATACCTATGTGTGAGGTATGCCAATTCCAATTGAGTAAGCCACTACAAATACTTCATTATAATTGGAAACTGTCCTTGATGCATCTCAATATGATGAAGGAATACTATCATATCATAGAAACTACACAAAGGAAATAATTAGATATAGAGAAAAATGACACAATAAACTATATAGGAAACTAGTCATTTGTAATTACACACACACACACACACACACACACACACACACACACACACACACACTTAACGAAATACAAACACATGATTTCATGATAACCTCTTCGATGAAACTATTTTGTATAGGGGCCTCCAATGATCCATAGCAAGTCTTCTTGCAACCCAAGCATTGATGACGATCACATGAATTAGGATCAAAATGGCTCATTTGTCGACATGACCTCACATGGCTAGATTGTTACATGGATTGAAGGCCCAATCCTTCCCCAACCATTTTCTGAATATCCCTTCTAATGAGATAACATAATTCTTGTGATGACTTGTAGTAAACTATATGTTAAGGTGAAAAGAAAGGTTTACACACAACGAATGTTATTTGAAATGGAAGGATATTGGGTAGGGGGATTAGGCCTTTTTCTAAGAGAGTGAATCCCTCTCAATGGGTTACACTTGGTATTTTTTCTATCTTGCATGGACCCATGGCCAACCCCATGGAATTCACCAATGAAAAAGTAGTTGACATGGTGACCTAAAACAAATTTGGCCGATAATTTTCTAATAAAATACAATGGCACCTCCTTGCTATTATAGGGAGGTTTTTCAAAACCCATAAAATACATATCCATCTAGTGGCTTATACAAGGTTGATATGTGAACCAATCCATGCAAATACAGTTCTTTTTTAGAAGAGGGTGTAAACTAGTTTCAGGATCAATAAACAAGGTCAAGATATCTTGTTTTGAAATTTGTATATATATCACTTAGTTTCTACCTAAACCCATCCTATATCATTCAAACATCCTAACCCTATAATTGAAAATATCAGATAACTAGCCTCAAGCTTTAGCAATGTAATATATAATGGTCTCCAAAGATGTAGCTAGTGAAAGGCGTGAGGGATCTTTGGTGTTTCTAAAATCTCATATTAGGTTTATTAATGACTCAAAGCCGTTGTGAATTTTAGTGTTTGCATATGGTGGTTAGGGGCTAGGGTTGGGTATTTATTCATTTAATGATGGTGGGTTTGGGTTCTGTTAAGGTGTAGGCTCCATGATAATGCAATTTATATGCTACATTTGAAGAGGAATGAAACAATTAATTTTTATTTATTGATATAATTGGAGGAATTAATGAAGTAGAAGAAAACATTCCAAGTAAACCTACCTCAAATCAATGCAAGAAACTATGAATAGTGGCAATGTCCTCATGTTAGTCAAAATAATTAAATGGCTCTTGAAATCACTCCTCTTTCACTTAGAACTTTCTATGCTATTTTCAATATAAAAAACTTGTGACCCCTTTATTTTAATTAATACATAGAGGAATATGTGTATGCTTAGGAATGAACACACATTCTTAGTGTATGTGCATTCTTAGAAACATGTACACGTTCTTTATAATATGACTTGGTAGGCTAGTGATTCAGATTTATGAGCAGAAAGAAATGAAAAAGAAGATTTATAATATTAACACAGAGACACAATGAATACTAACAGAGATACAATAAAACCAAACTTCAATTAAAGAAGAAATATGTTGAAATTGTAAACTGCAGATTGAAACAAGCCTGCTAGAATGGTGATAGCTTATCTCTGAGAAGAGATGTGACAACTACACTCATTCACAAGAAGATGAGTACAACGAGGCTATGAAGGCATTTTTACAATAAACATGAATGCCAAAACCCTAGACACCCAAAAACCTAACCCTAGGAGATGAAGCGCCAAAATTCATGTGGGCCCCGTTGGGGTAAGTTAGTACATCAACTTTTCGAGGTCGTAACTTTTTCATACGATCTCCGTTTAGGGAACACAATAGCTAGTTGGAAAGGTGTTGAAGAGGTAATTCATTCAGATGGATCAAACAAAGCCTTCTATTATCATTGAGGTTCCCAATCGTGAAAAGCGTCGTTTAGGCCCACAAAATGGCCCTGGAAGTTCAAGAACTGAAAAATTACTAAAAATAGTAAGTTGCCAAAAACCCTTTTTGAGCCAGTTGGAAAAGGTGGGTGGCCACTGAGATCCTCTTGGATCAATCCTCCCCCCTTAGGAAGAAATGGTATCCATTGCGTTGAGTTCCCCCATCAGATGAGGAAATTTCTGTTAAATTTGGTCCTGGGTGAGCCGCTTGCCTTGGCGCAGGAGCTGCCCTTCTTTGACAACGTGATAAAGTTGGATCCTCTGCTGGAGAGTTAACTTGACCTGTGTGTCCATTATTTGATCAGTGGATGCATGTTCCATGCAGTTAGGGTTGAGCTCTGTTGGTGTCAATTGTTCTTCTATCTCCGATGTTTCCAATAATGGTGGAAAATAAGGCCGAAAGAGGTCCACATTGAACACTGAATGCAATCCAAGGAAGGGGGGAAGGTTGAGATCAAAAGAATTGTCTCCCATAGCCTTGATGATGGTGTAGGGTCCATAACATAGTGGATGAAGCTTCCGAGGAGGCCTTGTAAGGCTTTCTTTCTGCAAGTGCAACGAAACTTTGTCTCCCACGTGAAACTGGTGTGGCACTCGATGTTGATCATGGAGTCGCTTGTACTTGGAATTGGACTTCTGTAAAATATCCTGAACCTATTGGTGGATGTGCTGGATTCGATCAATGAACTAGGTGGATTTGTCATGTCCAGTCGGAGCATGCGACGAGTCTTCTTAGGTGGCCATAAGGGGTAGTGCAACATCCATGGGACCCAATGGTTGAAATCTCAACCCCACCTGAAAGGGAATGTGGTCGATTGAGCTATGTATGGACCTATTGTAGCTGTGATGAACATAGGGAAGACTCTCATCCCAGGTGAGGGGGTTCTTGGAATTGTACATGTGCAGGATGTGCACGGTCATCCGATTGACGAACTCATTTTGGACATCTGTCTGGGGGTGAAAGGTAGTGGGATTGGTGAGCTTGGTGTACAGTAGTGACCAAAGGCTCAACCCGAATGTGTTGAGGAACCGACTGTAGTGTCCCCAAGACCGAGCCCTTTGTAAATCTGATGTATGAAATAAATTTTAAATATGTGTTATATGCTAGTGAGCCAAGTTTGTATAAGCCGATGGGCTTATGTGATTGTTAGGCTAGAGAGCTTAAGGGTTGGAGGCCAAGGGCCTGATTTTGTGCCTATATGTATGCAACACATTAATAAAATATAAACACTGCCGCGTGCAGACCGACCATGATGAATGAGTGATGGGGGACTGAGCTTCTACAGAGTGGGCAAGGAATTAGGGACTAGAAGGTGGGAAAAGGGGCTAAGCCTAGGGGCTTAATCCTTGAGAATAATAATATAATATTATTCCAAAGAACATGTGCATTTTATGTTTTTTTTATCCTAAGTTCCTGGAAAGGGGAAAACGTGCAAAGGGGATGCATGCAGTTCCATGGGTGACAAGTGTCAACCCTGGTGCATGCAAATAAAACAACCGAGATGAGCCGTGAGAGGGGTCCCTCCTCCATTCCACCCGACTAGAGCGTGTATGGAGATCTGAACATTACAACCGACTCGAGCTCTGCAAGAATACCTCGTGCCTTCCTGAGAGCCGGAAAAGGCTGTGTTTGTTTATGAAAATCTGTGTACACCCTTTGTTCTGAGAGCCGAGAAGCCTGTGTTCGTTTCTGAAAAGCTGGGTTCACCCTCTCCGTTCTGAGCCGTGGAGTCTGTGTCGATCCCTACAGGAATTGCTTGTCATGCAATCCTGAAAACCATCACCGTGAGACCTTCTCGTCATTGTTGAGCCTGTTTGGGAAGCTCGTGTCTGTATTCCTGGTTGGTTGTGGTGGCCACGCAAAGATGGACTGCGCATGGCTTGTTGGCCAGTGCAAGTTGTGATTGAGCCTGTGTATGACCTCTCTCTAGGTGAGGGAGGTGACTCTTGTTGGAAGAGGCAGGCTGTCAGGCCTGTGAGCAACGCTCTCCAGGTGAGAGAGAGTTTTCTAGGAAGTGGTTTCTTCTAGAGAGTGTCCAGCACTAGCTTCGGGCTCTAAGACTTCCTGATTTGTCTTGTTGCCGAGACCCAGAGAGGGAGGTGTAGCACCGATGGACTGTGCTTGTGAAGGTGTATACTCCCAGGCGGAACAGACATGTGGGGAATGAGAGTCTAGAAGTAGTGGGCGTAAGATGGCATCCTGGGAAGAATCCTTCCAGTCTTTCTGTGTTTTTTTCCCTGTAACCACAGCCTAGCCTAGGATTCCTTGCCTTGGGGTGGAGCTTAGTCCCAGCTCGGGGGTGACCCACTATTGAGCTGACGAGCAGTGTGGTCTAAGGCTGGGAGGTTCATGGAAGGCTTGTACGTGGTTGGTGGAATCACCAAGGTTTTCAAAGATATGTATCAGAAGATGATTTATTCATGATTCTGCATCTCTGTGTAATTATAACTATCATGTATTCTACTGTGCATATCAATTTAATGTTAATGCTATTGATTTTTTATTATAGAAGTAAATAATATGTTTACTCTGAGCTTAAATGTATTTCTTTGCTTAAATGCATGTGGATTATATAATGCCTGTATGAGCTATGTAAAAAGTGTGTTACAATTGGTATTAGAGCGATTAAGCCTTGGCATAGAAAGAGAGCGTTACATTTGATATCAAAGCCCATGGTTTTGACACTGAGCCTAGATGGGCCAGTTGAGTGGTCTTTAGACCAAGGGTGTGAGGAGAAATTGTGTCTGGAAGACCAATTCTAGACCCTGAAATGATCTGGACTGTCAAGGAGTTACTTGACCATGCCTACAAGCTCAGAGCAGTATAGCGGTGTTGTGAAATTGCAACCGGTGTGGTCTATGGCCACAGGGAGAGAGGAATCCACACCAGAAGTGTTGGAGCCTTAGGATCCGTTCGGGAGGGAAGGCGAACCCTTGTGACCGTCGGATCTGGAAAGTGTGTGTAGGGTTTAAAATCCCTTTGGAGTTGCACAAGAGCGTGGGAATCACGATACACAAACTCCCGAAAACCCGAGAAGATATATGCTATAGATCTGGAAGGAAGGTTCGACCACTAGATCTGGTGGAGTCGCGCTTGAGTTAGTCGTGAAAACCTTTCGGATTTCGCAAAGTTGGGAGATGGGAAGTGAGGGGGGTGAACACTTCCGAAACCCAAAACCCAAAATCCTGAAACGATCTACACCGTAGATCATAGGAAGGGAGTTGACCGTCATATCAAGTTGACGAGTAAACAGTAATTTCAGGATTTCATCAAATGGAAGTTCGAGATGTGGGATACACAAACTCCCGATGCCCGAAACCTTGAAACGTCGAAAATCTCTGCGCTGTAGATCTGAGAGGGGACCTAATCGTTGGATTTTTGCTTGGAATGAACGTGGGTGCATGGATGTGTACTGCATGCCATATATTTGAGAAGACAGGTGAGAGCGATGGGACCCGATGATGTCACCGATGGTAACATGGATCCTCTAGAACGTGCCACATGCCACTGTGATTAAGGGCGACAGCTGTGCTGTGGGCCTGGAGAGTAAGGAAACCAAAATTTTAGATTTAGGGGATTGTTGCGACAGAAGGTTAGGAGTCACTGCATAGTGAACTCTTGGGTACCAAAAACTCAAAGTCCTGAAGTCCTAAAATTTGTAGAGCCGAACAAGAGCTCATAAAACTTATTTGAATCAAAATGTTTTTTCTTGTTCATGTTGGCTTATGAATGTTGTAAGTTTTCCTGAAGGTTTAAGGGCCTGACAAACTTTGGATTTATTTGACATTGCGTGTGCAGAGTTCAACGATTGTCAGGACACCAGTTAGTTGACGTCGAGTATAGAAATGGAAGAGGTGCAGATTTACTCCATTTCAGAGGGTGAAAGAGAAGGAAGAGATATCAACCTGGGAGTCGAAGGATCAAACTCCATTGGGCATGGAAGAGAATTAGACAAGGAGGGACACATAATGAAAATCATTGAAGGATTGCAAAGAGATGCCCAGGCTCGCCGAGCTGATAGCTGAAAGCTCATGAAAGTCAGGGATCGACAGGGTGAATTCAACTTAAAAATGTTGAAGAGCCTGGAAAGAATAGAAAGGAAATTGGAGAAGGGGAGAGACTCAAGCAAGACAGAGAGTCGCATAACCTCTGAGAGAAAAAGGAGATCCAAAAGTGTCAGGACCCCTAAGAGGAGAAGAAGATCAAGGAGTGGTATCAAACATCATTGTCACTCCCAAAAGCATTCCAGTAGGGAGACACACAGTAGTTCAAGCCCGTCTTCTACCAGAAAACACCAAAAATCTGGGAAGGATGAATTGAAAGGGGAGATGAACAAGATCAAGCCTCCAACATTTGATGGAGAACATAAGAAGGAGGAATATGACAAGACATGGTTTCTTGGCATGAAGAAATATTTCCAACTGTAGAATTATTCCTCCCATGCAGAAGGAAGAATTGCAATGTATCAACTGAAAGGAAAAGCATCCATGTGGTGGGATCAGTTTGTGCAAGTGCAACGCATCAGAGAGAAAGATGTCACTTAGAAGGAGTTTAAGAGGGTATTTCGAGAAGAAATATATGAATAAAATATACTATGACAAAAAGATGAAGGAGTTCTTCGAACTCAAGCTAGGAAGCATGACCATTGATGAGTACGAACGAAGTTTTCTGGAAATACTGAAGTATGTTCCATTCATCAAAGACGAGGCTGTCAAGATTCAGACATATTTGAGTGGACTGCAACCTTCCATGGGTGACAAGATTCAGTATGATGATCCTAAGACTATGGAAGAAACAATAAGAAGGGAGAAATGCTTGTATGAATAGCAAAGATAAAAGCCTATCCTTCGGAAGGGTTGGGATAACTAGAAGAGGTTTAAGAAGGAACAAAGGCAGAAGGGAAACAAGCCTTCCTTTTTCAGAAATAGTCTTTAGGGACAACCATTGTTTAGAGAGACAAGAATGACTGAAGAGGGAGCACAAAGACAGAGATAGACGCCCATTCAGTGTTGGGGCTATAAAGGAAACCACAAGTACAGAGATTGTCCCCATAAAAATGGTAAATCGAGAACTGTTCATATTGTTCAGCAAGCTAAAACAATGGAGGATATGTGCAGCAGAATGATGAGGATATATGCAGCCCTGGACAACAAGCAAGCAAAATTTCAATCACACATGATTGAAGTGGAAGGTATGATTAAAAACCAACCACTTATTATTTTAATTGATTCAGGGGCTAGCCATAGTTATGTAGATCCTAGGGTGGTGGAAAATTTGCGTTTATCAAGAAGAAAACATGAAAAGTCTTGGTTAGTGAAATTGGCCACAGGAATCAAAAGGAAGGTCACTAAATTAGTTAAGTCCTATTCAATGGACATGAAAGGATTGAGTACTAAGGTTGAATTGAATATTCTGCCTTTAGGCTCTTACAACTGCTTAATTGGGATGGACTGGTTGGACCAGCACCATGCCCTTCTGGACTGTCGTAACAAGAAGTTCACATGCCCTTCTGGACTGTCGTAAAAAGAAGTTCACATGCCTGGATGAAGAAGGAAATCAAAAAATAATCCAAGGAATTCCCAGAGTCGTGGTTGTTAGAGAAATCTTAGCCATACAACTGAAGAAGTGTTACAAGAAAGGCTGTCAATTATTTGCAGCCCGTGTGGGAGAAGCATCCAGAGATGCAGTCTCGAACCTGGAAGACCATGAGGTACTCACAGAGTTCAAGGATGTATTTCAGGAGGTACCTGGACTACCTCCGAAGAGAGACACCGATTTTTCTATAAATTTGATGCCAGGAGCAGCTCCAGTTTCGAAATCTCCTTATAGAATGAGTACGCTAGAGCTGAAAGAGTTGAAATTGCAGTTTGAAGAGCTTCTAAAGATGGGGTACATTCGCCCTAGCGTTTCACCTTGGGGAACCTCGGTCCTATTCATGAAAAAAAAGATGGGGCGTTGAGGATGTGCATTGATTTTCGACAGTTGAATAAGGTAACTATCAAGAACAAGTATCCTCTGCCAAGGATCGATGATCTTTTCGATCAGTTGAAGGGTGCAAAAATATTTTCAAAGATAGATCTTATATTTGGATATCACCAGGTGAAAATAAATGAGGAGGACATCAACAAGACCGCCTTTATAACAAGGTATGATCATTACAAGTTCACAGTGGTGTCGTTTGGACTATCAAACGCACCTGCTGTTTTCATGTGCTTAATGAATGGTGTATTCAGGGACTATTTGGACAAGTTTGTCATAGTCTTCCTGTATGACATCTTGGTGTATTCCAAGTCAGAGGAAGAGAATGAGCAACACCTGAGAATGGTGTTGCAAGTGTTGAGAGAACACCAGTTGTACGCCAAGCTGAGCAAGTGCTCATTTTATCAAAGGCAGATTTATTACTTGGGACACATTATATCAGAAGAAGGGATCACTATGGATCCTGAAAAGGTTGAGGCCATCTAAGAATGGTCAGTGCCAAGGAATGTGGCGGAGGATAGATATTTTATGGGTCTGGCGGGTTACTACATAAGGTTTATAGAAGGATTCTCAAAGATAGTTGACCCTATCACTTCCTTGCAAAGGAAGGAGAAGAAGTTTTAGTGGACGGAAGAGTGTGAGAGGAGTTTCCAACGATTGAAGCAGTTGTTAACCGACACTCCAATCCTGAGGATTGCAGATCCAAATATGGAGTTCGTGGTGTGCAAAGATGCGTGTAAGGAGGGACTGGGACGAGTTCTCAACCAAGAGGGATTTGTAATCTGTTATGAGTCCTGAAAGCTGAAAGAGAATGAAAGGAATTATGCCACTCACGATTTAGAGCTGGCAACAATCATCCACGTATTGAGGAAATGGAGACATTACCTCATGGGAAGGAGATTCGAATTGAGAACAAACCACAACGGTCTGAAGTATTTATTTGATCAGCCGAATTTAAATGCCAGGCAAACCAGATGGCTAGAGTTTCTGTGTGAATATGACTTTGATATCAAGCATATCAAAGGGAAAGAAAATAAGGTGGTTGATGCACTCAGTAGAAAAGTGCACGAATTACATGCTACAATCATTAGCATGTACAGGAATGAGATTAAGGGCAGAATTTTGGAAGTTGCAAATGTTGATTTGCAGTACAGAGGTCTGGTAGCAAAGCTACAACAACGTGAGAGACCATAGACCCAGGGAAGTTACACCTTGGGAACTGATGGCTTACTTCTGTATAAAAATAGAGTGTATGTACCCAATGTCCGAGAATTGAAACTGGCAATTCTAAAAGAAATTCATAATGTGGCTTATGCTGGACATCCTGGATATCAGAAGACTGTGGCAACTGTCAAAAGCCATTACTTTTGGCTGGGTCTGAAGAAATAAATCGCTGAATACATTGCCAGATGTATGGAGTGCCAGAAAGTTAAGGTTGAGCATAGGCACCCAACAGGGTTGTTGTAGCCTTTACCCATTCCTGAGTGGAAATGGGAAGTGGTGACAATGTATTTTATCATAGGATTTCCTAGAACAAGCAAGCAACATGATTCAATCATGGTGGTGGTGGACAAGATTACAAAATCTACCCATTTTATTCCACTGAAAACCACTCACAGGGCAACAGATGTTGCTGATATATTCTTAAAAGAAGTGGCACGCTTGCATGGAATTCCTAAGACGATTTTGTTTGATAGAGACCCGAAATTCACCTCGAATTTCTAGAAAGGATTGTTCAAAGGATTTAGAATGAATCTGAATTTTAGTACATCATATCATCCCAAGTCTGTTGGACAGACAGAGAGGGTGAATAGAGTAATAGAAGACATGCTGAGAATGTACGTGATGGACAAACCATCAAGATGGGAAGACTACTTGCATTTGGTAGAATTCGCCTACAACAATGGGTATCATGCATCGTTGAAAATGAGCCCATTTGAAGCACTTTATGGAAGAAAATAAAACACTCTAGTGAGCTGGGATAATCCAGCTGACAGAGCAGTAGTTTGGCCATATTTACTCAAGGAGATGGAGGACCAAATGATAAGAATTAAACAGAATCTAAAAACTGCCCAGGATAGGTAGAAAAGTTACGCTGATAGTAACAGAACCCATAGAGAATTCAAAGTGGGTGACCATGTTTTCCTGAAAGTGAAAACTAACAGGAGTTCCCTGAAGTTGGGAAGTTGTGCCAAGTTAGCAACGAGATTTTGTGGGCCGTTTGAAATCCTGGAAAGGATTGGGCTAGTTGCATACATGCTTGCATTACCTGCATCTATGACTGTACATAATGTGTTTCATGTTTCATTGCTTAAGAAATATATACCTGATGTTAATCATGTTATCGATTGGAATGTGATTCAGGTGGAACCATAAGGTGTCCTACAAGTGCACCCTATGCGTATATTGGACAGGAGAAACAAACAGCTCCAGAATTGAGCTATAGAGCTTGTAAAGGTCCAGTGGACCTGGTACGGTCATGAGGACACGACATGGGAGCATGAAGAGGTTATGTAGGCAGAGTAGCCGCATCCTTTTGAAAATTTTGAAAAGTTTCCAGAGACAGTGTAAGGTTGCACTGAGGACAACGCATAAATAAGGGGAGGGGGATTGTAGTGTCCCCAAGACCGATCCCTTTGTAAATCTGATGTATGAAATAAATTGTAAATATGTGTTATAGGCTGGTGAGCCAAGTTTGTATAAGCTGGTGGGCTTATGTGATTGTTAGGTCAGAGATCCTAAGGGTTGGAGGCCAAGGGCCTGATTTTGTACCTATATGTATGCAACACATTAATAAAATATAAACACCACCGCATGCAGACCGACCATGATGAATGAGTGATGGGGGACTGAGCTTCCATAGACTGGGCAAGGAATTAGGGGCTAGAAAGTGGGAAAAGGGGCTAAGCCTAGGGGCTTAAGCCTTTGGAATAATAATATAATATTATTCCATAGAACATGTGAATTTTATGTTTTTTTTATCCTAAGTTCCCGGCAAGGGGAAAACGTGCAAAGGGGACGCATGCAGTTCCATGGGTGACAAGTGTCAAACTTGGTGCATGCAAATAAAACGGTCGAGATGAGCCATGAGAGGGGTCCCTCCTCCATTCCACTCGACTTCCTGAGCGTGTATGGATCTCTGAACAATATGACCGACCCGACCTCTGCAAGAATGCCTCATGCGTTACTGAGAGCTGGAAAAACCTGTGTTTGTTTCTAAAAATCTGTTTACACCCTCTGTTCTGAGAGCCAAGAATCCTATGTTCATTTCTAAAAAGACGGGTTCACCCTCTTTGTTCTGAGCAGTGGAGTCTGTGTCGATCCCTGTGGGAATTGCTTGTCACGAAATCTCGTTGGTGATCACCATGAGACCTTGCCGTCATTGCTAAGCCTATTTGGGAAGCCCGCGTCTGTATTCCCGGTTGGCTGTGGTGTCCATGTAGAGATAGACTGCGCGTGGCTTGTTGGACAGTGCAAGTTGTGATTGAGCCTCTGTATCACCTCTCTCTAGGTGAGGGAGGTGATTGTTGTTGGAAGAGGCAGGCTGTCAGGCCTGTGAGCAACTCTTTCTAGGTGAGAGAGAGTTTGTTGGGAAGTGGTTTCTTTCAGAGAGTGTTCAGCACCAGCTTCGATCTTTGAGACTTCTTGATCCAGCCTGTTGCTGAGACCTAGAGAGGGAGGTGTAGCACCGATGGACTATGTTTGTGAAGGTGTATACTCCCAGGCGGAACATGCATGTGGGGAATGAGAGTCTGGAAGTAGTGGGAGTAAGATGGCATCCTGGGAAGAATCCTTCCAGTCTTTCTGTGTTGTTTTCCCTGTAACCACAACCTAGTCTAGGATTCCTTTCCTTGGGGTGGACCTTAGTCCCAGCTCGAGGGTGACCCACTGCTGAGCTGACGAGTAGTGTGGTCTAAGGCTGGGAGGTTCATGGAAGGCTTGTACGTGGTTGGTGGAATCACCAAGGTTTTCAAAGCTAAGTATCAGAAGATTCTTTATTCATGATTCTGCATCTCTGTGTAATTATAACTATCATGTATTCTGTTGTGCATATCAATTTAATGTTAATTCTATTGATTGTTTATTATAGCAGTAAATAATATGTTTACTCTGAGCTTAAATGTATTTCTTTGCATAAATTCATGTGGATTATATAATGCCTGTATGAGCTATGTAAAAAGTGTGTTACAATTGGTATCAGAGTGATTAATCCTTGGCACATAAAGAGAGAGTTACACTGACTGTCCCGATCTGAGATAATGGTTTGTGGGATCCCAAAGTGAAACCAAAATCATTCAAAGAATACCTTGGCAGTGGCCTCTGCTGTGATGCTCTTCTTGTAGGCGACCATAATAGCCATCTTGGAAAAGTGATCAACAACCAAAAAAACACAGTAATTTCCCCACGTGGTGGATGGAGGGACCAACATGTAGTCCGTTGAGATGGATTCCTAGGGCCGGGCCTGTAAGGAGTAGGAAGAGGAGTGTACATGCCTTGTTTCTTAGTGGTCGGTTTGGAAATAACACAACTATTTCATAACCATATATACTTGCTGACATCCTGTTGAAGTTTCGGCCAATAGAAATGTCACTGCAACATTGCCACTATCTTTTCCATACCAAAATGTACTGCCACCCAATTTTAGTGGGCTTCCCAAATCATCTTCACTTGCTCACTTGATGGAATGTAGAGATGGACCAGATGGCACACCATCCCATCCTAAAGATGGAAATTGGTGAAAAATGTGTTTGCACCCAACATCTAGTAGGTGTTGGCGAAGTCAGGATCTGTCTCATAGGGGTGGGTCCATCCGGAGGTCTCATGACTGCAATAATCGAGCACTTTGGTGAGTGCTGCAATAAGAGGTCGATTGAGGAAATCAGTGACTCGGTTGGTACTTCGTGTTTTATATTTGATGTTGAGGTGGAACTATTATAAATATGTGGACCACTTCTAATGGAGGTCATTCTACAATTTTCCTTGTGTCTACATGAACTTTAACAACTTATGATCAGTGTGGATGATTGTCTCCTTTTCAAGAATGTAATTCCTCTACTAGTGGAAGGATTTCACAATGGAGTACATTTCTTTTTCATAAGTAGGGTACTTATGGACGACATCTGATAGTGTCTCACTATGATAGACCATGGGATGGTCGTTCTAAGTGATGAATGTGCCCACAACATTGTCTAAAACATCTATCTCGATATCAAAAAGTTGTTGTAGGTCAGGTAGTGAAAGCATTGGGGCGGAGCACAAGCGTTCATTTAGATCATCAATTTCTTTCTGTTGGGACATGCCCCACAAATTGTTTTCCTTATCACCACCCCTGGTTATTTGGTTGAGGGACCATGTAATATGGGATATTCCCAACATGAAAATATGGTAGAAATTAACAAGTCCTAAGAAGCTCAGAAGCTCAGTGAGCTTGGTTGGGGTTGGCCAGTCATGAATGGCTAGATCAACATGCACACCATGCACATCAACAATGTATCCTAGGTACTGGACCCTTTCCATGCCGAAGGATCATTTTTCTAGGTTGGCATATAGCTTGTATTTCCACATAGTGTGTAGAACTTGCTGAATATGTTACAAGTGTTCTGCACAAGTATTTTTGTAGACAAGGATGTCATCCAGATACACCACCACAAAAGAATTAGTGAAAGGCCGCAAGATATCATCCATCATCCACATGAAATTTGTTGGGCCATTTGTCAAACCAAAGGGCATGACCAAGCATTCAAAAACACCTTCTTTTGACTTGAAGGTAATTTTCCATACATCTGTATGTTCTATTGGGACTTGATGGTAGCCATACTTTAGCTCAATGTTACTGAAGTATTTAGTCCCCTTAATTTGATCAATGAGATCGTAGATTTGGGGAATTGTGTATTGGTTCTTGATTGTGATTTTATTTAGGGTCCGGTAATCAATGTAGAGTCGCCAAGTATCATCTTTTTTCTTCACCAGCATGATTAGGATTCCACAAAGTGATGAGATGGGTCATATCTGCCCCTTGTGGAGTAGTTCTTGGATCTGACACTTGATCTCCTCATTTTCTAATAGATATTGATGATAGAATGGCCCATTGGGTAGCGATGCGTCGGGGGTCAGATCGATGTGATGGTTGACCTGACAGTGTAGTGGTACCCCAATAGGTGATGTGAATATATTTTTTTATTATTCCATGACCTTATCCACTTGCTTCTGCTGCATTGAGAGGTCATCCACAAAGGCCATGGATGTGGCTGCAACATTTTTCTCACTTTGAGAGTGAATCACAAAGAAGACAAACTTCCCAGTCTAATAAATGACCTTCCTACATTGCTTGACATAGATCAAGGAAATATCACTAGGTGGGACTACCTTGGGAATCCTGTACAACTTCCTGTTCAAATAAATAATAACACTACGAGTCCTAGACTCATATATAGCATGAAGTTTCCATAAATAAGTCTTTCCCAAAATAACATCACAAACTTCAAGGGGAGAAACATCAAAAAATACCTCATCTTTGAATGGCTTGATGTCGTATGACAGGTGGCATTTTTGGATGATGCAAATATTTCTTCCTTGATGGAGCCATCCAATGGTGTAGGGTTGTGGGTGTGGCATTGTCGATAGCCATCGAAGGATTTGTGCAAAGCTATCCATCATCGCATTCCTTTGTCACTTGAGGGATTCCTTGAGCAAAATTTTGAAAGGATATCATGTCCCGTCGTCTTTCTTTTCTCCTGCCATGGAAGGTTTCTTGGGTGTGCGAGAGCAGTTTTCCTCAAGAGAAAAAATCTCAAGACCCAACTCTCTATACACTGACCTCGTTGGGGACATGCACTAAAAAATGAGAAGGAGAAGACTACTCTGATACCACTGATCCATATTTATAAGAAGAAAAAAATGAAAACACATATTTATAATATTAACAAAGATACATAGTGAATAACAACATAGATACATTAAAATTGGACTTATATTAAATATGAAATATGTTGAAACTATAAAATGCAGATTGAGACAAGCTTGCTAGAATGCTGGAAACTTATCTCTGAGAAGAGATGTGACAGCTACACTCATTTGCAAGACGATGAGTACAATGAGGCTTTGAAGGCCTTTTTACATTAAACATGAATTCTAAAACCCTAAACATCCAAAAACATAACCCTATGAGATGAAGTGCCAAAAGTCATGTGGGCCTCATTGGGGTAAGTTAGTACATCAACTTCTAGGGGTCATAACTTTTGCATACGATCTCCGTTTAGGGAGACTGATAGCTTGTTGGAAAGGTATTGATGAGCATATTCATTTAGGGGGATCAATAAGAGATTTTGATTGTAGTTGATGTTCTCTATCCTGAAAAATATTAATTTAGTCCCTCAAAATGGCCTCGAAAGTTCAGGAACCGAAAAATTGCTAAAAATAGTAAGTTTCCAAAAAACTGTTTTGAGCTAGTTGGAAAAGGTGGGTGGCCACTGATATCCTCCTAGATTAGCTAGGTTGAATACTAAGTGGTGATTTGGAGGGACCTAAATCTATAGGAAAAGGAATGTGTGATTTTTCCTACGTGAGCATGTTCCTGCGAACCCCATTACAACTTTTTCAACCACAAACTTCTTGCGAGAACCCCTAAAGGAGAAATTGAGGAAAGATAGAAGTTTCTTGAGAAAGGAAGGAATTTGACTTTGAATTACTAGAGGTGTTAGGCATTATAAACATAACTCTATGGATGTGGATTCCTAGTAGTCGTGTAAATTTTCTATTATAACCTAGTCAAAAGCCTCATATATTGAATTTAGTGGAGTTTATCCCCCATGAGTGTTTTCCATTAAAAATATTGTTGTACTATGTGATGAATATTATGTATGATTGTACGCATAGTAGTTTTAGTTTAATTGAATCCTTGGTGTGGATACATTAAGTGATTCTATATATCCCACTATAAAATGGATTACTAACCTGTTATCCCCAATTTCTAGGGATAACTAGGAGATCATGTCTCGAGGCCCATAGGTCCTAGACATGGAGTACCAAGAGCAGGATTGACCTGAGCATGGCCCTGGAGGGCCCATCCTTCTTCTTCTTCATCAGACTTTTCCTGCCAGCAGCAGCAGCATCCATCACCATCGGCTTGGACTTGCATTAGAGAAGACTCTTCCTCCATGAGGTAATTGGTCCAGGTATCATGGTATGTGTCATGTTTGATCATTATAACTTCCAGATATATGCATCAGGTTCCTTACATTTCTGACAACTGCTTGGATCTTACACTAACCCAATTGACCATTGTTTTGGGGATTAATGGGGTGCCCTAGAAAGTTTGTACCCATAGGTTGTGGTTAGCCACCAGGGGGGGATTTGAAGAGCCATCGTCCGCTCCCACCATATTATCATTTTACATCTTGTCTCCCATACATATATCCCATTCCCCTAGTTCGGGCATTAGGATGACCTATTTGAGGGGTTATACTTTATCCTTTGGGAAGAAGGGGCTAAAGGCCTAGGAGGTAAAAGCAGTTGGTAAAAGATAAAATCCATAGGAAATAAAACCTAGAGATGCCTCGCCCAGGGATCCCCAAGAAGGCAATAAAAAGCCTCTCGATAAGAAACAAAAGGGACCCAGAGAAAAATAATAAAACAAGACCTAGCCAAGAGGATTGGAGGTCTCATCACGAGACGACCCATTATGTTCATAAGTATCTAGCAGTATGACATTGTCATTATCTGGTCACCACGCCAGGGCAATGACCCTTGGTTGCATGGCCAAGGGAAAGGGGGTCTCATCACGAGCCAGCCTTATCATTTATGTGAAAATACTCATGGGTAGCTCAGCTTCATGTCACCACGCCAAGGCAGTGTCCTCTGGTCAGACCTTGAAGCAAAAAGAAAGAAAAAGTAATAAATAAAGAAAGAATAAAGGTAATAAGGGGCCTGGAAAGAACTACATCCATGATAGCTACAGTTCACCTCCTACAAAGGCACCCACGGATGATACCTACCCCTAGTCTTCACTGTGTTTGGACATCCCTAGACCATACCACCTCGTATTACATGGCTTGAATAATGTCCTTTTGAAACTTTCCTCTTATTATGGATGCTAGCCCAATAGGTTACCTTGTCTTTTTCTTCAGCTTTGTATAGTAGATTAGTGTAATGTCTTTGAGCTATTAGAGGATATGCTAGGGGTCTTATGCATGTATTTGATAAAATTAATGATGAAATATGATTGACATTGCTATGATCCGGAGGACTAATGAGCCCATGGAGGGAGAAGTTTTTGATGTGTAGGACCATGCCCGACGGACATGTACCAGTGGACCAGTACACGTGGGGAGATGATTAGCTCAGTCCTCCATGGGGCTGAAGAGCCCATCAGATGGTTGTTGGGATCCCATCAGGGGTAGAGACAGGACAATGATATGATGAGACTTTGCACACGAGAAAAAGAGGGACGTTGCACCCAGGACACTTTGGCTGAGCCCAACCTAGGGGGGATGACCCACTTCAGATGGAACATTTTCCTCTTGATGGAGAGGACGTCACCCAAGAGATTTGGACGTCATCTTGAGCACGTGGTAGTTTGATGGGATTACTGGCACGTGTGGTAGCTTAGAGGAGCCCTAAAAGGGCTAACACCTGACTTATGGATGCTAGACTAGCCCAAAAAGGGCCAACGTCTCCCTCAGAAGAGCTTGACGTCCCACCTTTTTCTCATTTTGTGTCTTTTACTTAGCAGTTAATGTAAAAATAGTGTAACTTTTGTAGTCAGCCTTGTCGGTTGTTTTAATGACATAATTTGTAAATTAAAGGTCATTGGATGATATATATTGAGGATGTTTTTCCCTCATTTGGATAACACAACTCACTCTCTTGTGAGATCTGATTTCTTGCACCCTACTAGGGTAATTTTGGTGTCTAAGTGAGGTGCACTTGCTTTTGGAGGATTTTTCTTGGCATTTATGGCATTTCTCTCAAGGAAGGTTTACAACTAGGGTTTGCTTGTGCTTTCTTCATGACATGTAAGTGAATTTTCATGCAAAACTTCTTAAATGAATGGTTGTAGGTATAATTTCTTACATTTTCTTATCGTATTGCTGATTTAAAACCCTAGGTAACAAGCACACAAGTAGGTTATTGTTACATGTCCCCTTGTTGAGAAATATTTTTCAGCCATTGAAGAAAAGAGATAGAGCCTAGCCGTTGCTACACTTATTTTCTTTCTTCTGAGCTAGCGTTGAAGTCTATAAGCTGAAAAGAGGAGACGTCCTAGGCCTAGATTGCCTACACCTAGGGTTTCACCTTCCAGGGTTTGAAAGCCTTGCCATTGCAACACTTTCTCCCTTAAATTTATACTTTGAGCTAGCCATTTTGCCAAGTTTATTTAGAGAAGGAGGAAAGTGCACGAGGCCTTTCTTAAGCAACACTAGAGTGAGCCTTTTTCCCCTAGGGTTTTGATTCTAGGGACCTGCCTTTGCAGCACCATAGAACCCTACCTTCTAGTCTCTAAGTTATCATCCTCCCGAGACCTTGTGCCCTTACTTTTGACTCCATATACCCTAAGGCACTGATTATATCTCCAACGTTGAAGCTTTAGTGTACAAACAACTCCTTAAAACCCTAAATATTGAAACCCTAACTAACTAACCCTAACACTGCTAACAAAGGTTGACGTCATAGTTGAATATCTCATCTTGACGTAGCAAAAGTGTAATATAAGAAATTGAGTGATGATTTCAAGCATTTATTGAACAAATTATTGATTGGATATACTGTTGGCTTAGTCATCTCAGTGGATATTGATGAATTGATAATCTTTCATAAGCTAATTAACAAACGTTTTCTTCATCTTTTATCTATTGCATTTCTTATTGAATGAAATCAGATAGTTAAAGAAGTACTAACCCTTTGAGTTATAGCCTGCAAATATATATATTGTGTTGCTATTGTCTTGTTCTGGGCAGGTGTTTTCAACAGGGCATACACTTCTTTTATTGGTTGATTAGCTGGACTATCTGACACTGGTGGTAACTTGTGAGGAGGGGACTCTTAAAACTTGACCTTGTATCTTCTGCCCCTTCAAACCCCAGGTTACCGGGGACGTCTCCCCTGGGCTAACCTCTCTAAACAGAAAGAACCTCCCCATTGTGGTGACATTAGGTGGGGAAGGTTCCTATTTCACCAGTTTGACCCTTATCCTTTAGCTATTTGACCTAAACTACAAACTGTGCGATGACATTTTGGTGCCGTTGTTGGGGAAACTGAGTCAATATTCCTCAACGACAAATATTTTGGTAAGCCTTGCCTCAAAGACCTTTTTCTTACAAGCTTACCCGGCGACTCCACTAGACTTTATTCCCCTATTCTTTGATGGTTTCAGGAAAACTATCTGGCGACTCCATCCATGTCGACCCATAGCGGATGACAATATTCAAATCCTGCTACTATGGAAACCATCACTCTAACAAACCCTGTGCCTCCAATCAATCCAAATCCTCACAAATGGTCTTACTCAAAGAGTTTCAACTGTTTTGACTTTAACAACATTCAAGGTGGACTGCATGATTTACCCGCAGATGCAAACTCTTGGCTACCTTTCTTTTTAGGAAAGGGCACCCCTGGAAACTCACATTGGACCCATTTCTACAACAATGTTGACTTTCATTTAGCTGGTCAAGATCACCCTGATGTCTTCATGAGGCTCTTTGCAAGTTCCCTTAGAGGATATGCTAAAGTTTGGATTGATGGACGTCCCAAGGGAAGCATAAAAAACCCCGAAGAGATACAAAAAGCCTTTAAAATAAGGTGGTGTGATAGTGAACATTCACAAGACTCCTTTTCTCAATACTCCAACATTTTCAAAGGACCCTGTGAAAGTATCAGAGATTTCAGTGATAGGTTCAACCTTCTCCTTAAAAAGATCCGGTCAAAGGTGGGCTCAGAACAAGCCATCATTGATCACTTTTTGTCTTCCTTAGAAGGAACCCTGCAATTCAACATTAAGAACCGGTCACCAACAACTTTAGAAGAAGCAAAAGACTTGGCCTTTCAAATTGAAATAAATCTTGATTTTGATGACTACATTCAACAAAGAAACCTAACACAAAATTGCGAATTATGGGATCCGGGTAATGAACCTATGGCGAAACATGAACCTCCAAGCATCCTCCAGATCGAACTAGATCCCGCCAAAAGGAAATGGAGCCTTTCTCATGAGAGTGTTATCTCTTCTCAAGAACCTCCGTTAAAAAGGGGGCATTCGGAGGGTGAATTTGGGGATGTATCACACAAAAATGCTGAGCCAAATCTTCCCGAAGACTTCTCTCTTTTTATTCACCAGGTGGGACACCCTGTTTCTAAAACCTGTGAATTCAACCCTTTTTACATCTCCCTCCGGGTCAAAGATTTTCTCCTTCACAACTGTCTCTTGCACCCAAAAGATAAAACCAATATAATGATAGAAGAAGTGATGCATCAATTGGGTCTGAAGATATCACAAGAAAACACCAGAGATAGTTTCGCAAAAGGAGTCGTCAACAATATTGAGGTGTCTTTTGACTCCTGCCTCAGTGCTCCTTTCTTGATAAATGTGGTCATCGTAAATGATATTAATAATTTCGGGATTATCCTCTACAATGACCTCATTGAACACTTAAATGGAAGCATTCACAAAGAGCAGTCCAGATCCATTATCCCTCATCTTGAAGGAGGATTTTTTACCATCTACAATGAACCCTTTGTTGGATCACTAGTCGAAACCCTCGATGAGGTAAATGATCAACTCTTATGCATCAATAATGGTCTAAATGATTGGTTCATTTAGGAAGGGAAGTTGGATATGGACACAGTTGAAGAAACATAAGGAATCTGGACCTTGGAATTTGATGGGTCACACTCAAGTTTTGAATCAGGTGCTGGATTAGTTTTAACATCTCCATCAGGTGAGGTCTTCTACCATTCATATAGGTTGGAATTATATTGCACCAACAATGTGGCTGAATATGAAGCTTTGATTCTGGGACTTAATCTAGAAATCGATAAAGGTGTTACAATCTTGGAAGTAAAAGGGGACTCAGACCTCCTTGTGTCACAAGTTTTAATGAGATTTTCCACTAAGAATGAGAAGTTGAAAAAGTATTGAGATGTAGCTCGGACCCTTTCAAAATCCTTCAGAAAGATATCAATTGAAGCTATACCTCGAGAAGAAAACCACGTGGCTGATGCTCTGGCTATCTCAGCTTCCACTTTACAACCGTGCGAAGGACCTCTTCATGACCTATGCAAAATGGAGGTTCTTTTTAGACTTTCTGTCCCCGACAATTTGGAGCATTGGCAAGTATTCGAGGATGATGATCAAATTATTAGATTCATGGAAAATAGAAAAGAATTTATGGATTCACAAGTTTCTTTACTGGCAGACTCTATGGACTTGGAAGTCATCAACCTACAAAACAATACCTTACCAAAGGTTTGTATTCCTCTAGAAAACCTTTTCGACATACATGATGTTTTCAAAGGGAAAAGAACCAATAAGCAAGATGAGGAAGCCTTGGAATTCAATATTGGTACAGAGATGGATCCGAGAATGGTCAAGATAGGAAAGGGGACCACCGAGAAAGAAAGGAAGGAAATACTAGAGCTTATTAGAGAATTCAGAGACACCTTTTCTTGGAACTATGATGATTTAAAGGCTTACAGAGGGGATGTCATCCAACACGCTATACCCTTGGTAGAAGGATCCAAGCCATTCCAAAAAAATCTAAGGCATATCAACCCGAATTTGGCAGGCCAGATACAAAAGGAACTCCAAAAGATGGTTGACGCTGGTATCATAACCCCTATCAGGTATTCTTCTTGGATGTCAAACTTGGTAGTTGTTTGGAAGAAAAATGGTGATATCCGCTTGTGTGTCGATTTCCGCAACCTCAACCAGTTGTCTTTAAAGGATAATTATCCCCTCCTAAACATGGAACATTTTCTTTAGCGAGTGACAAGGGTAGGGATGATGTCTATGCTAGATGGGTTCTTAGGATACAACCAAGTTTTACTCAAAAGGGAGGATCAACTCAAGACTGCATTTACTACGCCTTGGGGAACTTTTATGTACTTGATAATGTCGTTTGGTCTCATGAATGCTGGTGCCACTTTTCAGAGAGAAATGGATTTTTCCTTCTGGGACCTTATACAAAAAATCATATAAATTTACCAAGATGACCTCACAGTTGTGTCCAAGGATAGGAAAGATCATCTCTCCCACCTCAGGATTGTTTTTGAACGATGCAGGAAGTATGGTATATCACTAAATCCTAAGAAGTTTGTTTTTGGGATTGACGAAGGAAAACTGTTGGGACACATGGCCCCACCAGGGGGAGTCTCCATTGATCCCGAAAGAGTCCAATCAATAAAGGATGTCCACCCTCCAGTCAACAAGAAAGCCTTACAATATTTTCTTGGAAAAATCAACTTCATTCGCAGATTTGTGCCTAATTTCGTTGAAAGGATAAAACCATTGAGCGCTCTACTGAAAAAGGATGTTTCTTTCAGGTTGGGAGATGATACCAACAAATCTTTTGAAGATATAAAAAACACCATCTCCCAAGCCCCCGTCCTAATTAGTCCTGACTTTTCACGAGATTTCATAATTTTCGCGTTTGCATCTCAGAATACTATTGCAGGTGTCTTGATGCAGAAGGATACTGACAACTATGAACATCCCGTAGCCTTTATGAGAAAAGTCCTAAGAGATTCAGAATTGAACTACTCCATTACGGAGAAGCAAGCCTATGCCTTGGTCAAATCCCTCAAACATTTCAGGAACTACATCGGTTACAATAAGATCAAGGCTTATGTCCTATACCCGGCCGTGAAGGATGTTTTATCGCAACAAGACTGTATGGGTACTCGAGGAAAGTGGGTTTCCAAAATCCAGGAGTATGACTTAGAAATAAAACTCACCAAGATAATAAAGGGACAAGTTCTGGCCCAAATGCTGACTAAAAGCAATCAGGAAGCCATACAGATGGGTGAGAATGAGCAGGTGAATGTAATGATCAATGAACTAGAACATGATGAGTGGTATTTCGATATAGTTTATTATCTAAAGAACTTGTCTTGCCCAGATCATTTGGTGGATTACAAGAGAAGGGCTTTGAGTTTGAAGGCTATGAAGTACTGCTTGACCAAGGATGGACTTGGGTGGAAGAATCTTGATGGCGTCATACTTCGATGTGTAAACAAGGACGAGGCAAAGAAGATACTGGAGGAATTGCATTATGGGCATTGTGGTGGACACTTTGCTGCTCACACTACTGCCCATAAAATTTTGAGGGACGATTATTATTGGCCAACACTCTTTTCAGATGCTTATCAGCACGTTCGATCTTGCCAACCCTGCCAATACTTCACCGGAAAACCAAGACTTCCAACACAACCTTTGAAACCGATAGTAGTGGAGGCACCCTTTCAACAATGGGGTTTGGACATAGTGGGTGAATTCAAAGATAATTCGAGTAATGGTTATCGGTGGATCCTGACAGCTACAGATTATTTCACTAGATGGGTTGAATCAATTCCTACAAAGAAGGCCATCGAATAAGTTGTCATGAACTTCTTGGAAGATCAGATCATAACTAGGTTTGGCGTCCCTTCCAAGATCACTACAGATAATGCCAAAGATTTTAGCTCCTACGCTCTGGTAGAATTTTGTTTCAAATATGGTATTACCCTATCCCATTCCTCAAACTACTACCCATAAGGAAATGGATTGGCAGAGTCAACCAACAAGAACCTCATGAATATTCTAAAAAAGGTTGTTGGAGAAAATAAGAAGTCATGGGATAGTAAAATAAAATATGCAGTATGGGTAGATCGAATAACAACGAAAACTTCCACAGGGAAAACTCCTTTTGATATGGTATATGGACTTGAACAAAAACTTCCTGTAAACCTCCAAATCCCTATCCTCTGATTTTCTCAACAATACGCCACAGATACGGAGGTGATCCAAGGAAGAATAAATCAGTTGATAGAATTAGATGAAACCCGAAGAAATGCCTTGGGTCAAATGACGAGGAACCAAGAAAATATAAAGAACACTTTTGATCACAAAGCCAAGGAAAGAAGTTTCGCCAAAGAAGATATTGTCTTGCTGTGGGATAAAAGGAAAGAGAAGCCTGGCATGCACAAAAAGTTTGATAGCCTATGGGGAGGCCCTTATAAGATCGAGAGTTGTGCAGGTACAAATTCCTTCAACCTGGAGACAATGGAAGGAGAGATTCTGAAACTGTCGGTAAATGATTTACATATCAAGCGTTACTACCGCCCAGATACATGACTGTACAGGTAAGTATAAGTAGGTAGGCATTTTCTGTGTATTATACCATCTGCATTTCATGTTTGTTTCCTCACATGCATTTTGATTGCTTTATTTCATATACATATATATTATATTTGTGGGGTGGCAATACCGCCCCACCTTTGTTGATGATGCCCTTTTTTTTGAGTGTGAGTAGGTCTGCATATTTATGCTAGAGATGTTGAGGTTCTCATGCGCTCTACGGTGAGCACATGTCCCCGAGTTCGAGCAAAATTTTATCCCTGATTTCTAGGGATAACTAGGAGATCATGTCTCGAGGCCCATAGGTCCTAGACATGGAGTACTGAGAGCAGGATTGACTTGAGCATGGCCCTGGAGGGCCCATCCTTCTTCTTCTTCATCAGACTTGTCCTTCCAGTAGCAACAAAATCCATCACCATCAACTTGGACTTTCATCAGAGAAGACTCTTGCTCCATGAGGTAATTGGTCCAGGTATCATGGTATGTGTCATGTTTGATCATTATAACTTTCAGATATATGCATCAGGTTCCTTACATTTATGACAACTGCTTGGATCTTACACTAACCCACTTGACCATTGTTGGGGGGATTAACGGGGTTCCCTAGCAAGCTTGTACCCATAGGTTTTGCTTAACCACCAGGGGGGATTTGAAGAGCCATCATCTGCTCCCACCATATTATCATTTTACATCTTGTCTCCCATACATCTATCCCATTCCCTAGTCTGGGCATTAGGACGACCTATTTGAGGGGTTATACTTTATCCTATGGGAAGAAGGGGCTAAAGGCCCAGGAGGTAAAAGCAACTGGTAAAAGATAAAATCCATAGGAAATAAAACCTAGAGATGCCTCGCCCAGGGATCCCCGAGAAGGCAATAAAAAGCCTCTCGATAAGAAACAAAAGGGAGCCGAAGAAAAATAATAAAACAAGACCTAGCCAAGAGGATGGGAGGTCTCATCACGAGATGGCCCATTATGTTCATAAGTATCTAGCAGTATGACATTTCCATTATCTAGTCACCATGCCAGGGCAATGACCCTTGGTTGCATGGCCAAGGGAAAGGGGGTCTCATCACGAGCCAGCCTGATCATTTCTACGAAAATACTCATGGGTAACACTGTCAGTTCTGGTCACCACGCCAAGGCAGTGTCTTCTGGTCAGACCTTGAAGCAAAAAGAAAGAAAAATTAATAAAGAAAGAAAGAATAAAGGCAATAAGAGGCTTGGAAGGAACTGCATCCATGACAGGTACAACTCGCCTCCTACAAAGGCACCCACGGATAATACCTACCCCTGGTCTTCACTGTGTTTGGACATCCCTAGACCATACCACCTCGTATTACATGGCTTGAATAATGTCCTTTGGAAACTTTCCTCTTCTTATGGATGCTGGCCCAATAGGTTACCTTGTCTTTGTCTTTGAGCTATTAGAGGATATGCTAGGGGTCTTATGCATGTATTTGATAAAATTAATGATGAAATATGATTGACATTGCTATGATCCCAAGGACTAATGAGCCCATGGAGGGAGAAGTTTTTGATGTGTAGGACCATGCCTGACAGACAGGTGTCAGTGGACCGGTACACATGGGGAGATGATTAGCTCAGACCTCCATGGGGATGAAGATCCCATCAGATGGTTGTTGGGATCCCATCAGGGGTAGAGACAGGACAGTGATATGATGAGCCTTTGCACACGAGAAAAAGAAGGACGTTCCACCCAGGACACTTTGGCTGAGCCCAGCCTAGGGGGGATGACCCACATCAGATGGAACGTTTTCCTCTTGATGGACATGACGTCACCCAGGAGATTTGGACATCATCTTAAGCGTGTGGCAGTTTGATGGGATTACCGGTGCGTGTGGTAGCTTAGAGGAGCCCTAAAAGGGCTAACGCCTGGTAGCTTAGAGGATGCTGGACTAGCCCAAAAAGGGCCAACATCTCCCTCAGAAGGGCTTGACGTCCCACCTTTTTCTCATTTTGTGTCTTTTACTTAGTAGTTAATGTAAAAATAGTGTAATTTTTGTAGTCATCCTTGTCGGCTATTTTAATGACCTAATTTGTAAATTAAAGGTCATTGGATGATATATATTGAGGATGTTTTTCCCTCATTTGGATAACACAACTCACTCTCTTGTGAGATCTGATTTCTTGCGCCCTACTAGGGTAATTTTGGTGTCTAAGTGAGGCGCACTTGCTTTTGGAGGATTTTTCTTGGCATTTATGACATTTCTCTCAAGGAACGTTTACAACTAGGGTTTTCTTGTGCTTTCTTCATGACATGTAAGTGAATTTTCATGCAAAACTTCTTAAATGAATGGTTGTAGTTATAATTTCTTACATTTGCTTATTGTATTGCTGATTTAAAACCCTAGGTAACAAGCACACAAGTAGGTTATTGTTACATGTCCCCTTGTTGAGAAATATTTTTCAGCCATTGAAGAAAAGAGATAGAGCCTAGCCGTTGCTACACTTATTTTCTTTCTTCTGATCTAGCATTGAAGTCTATAAGTTAAAAAGAGGAGACGTCCTAGGCCTAGATTGCCTACACCTAGGGTTTCACCTTCCAGGGTTTGAAAGCCTTGCCATTGCAACACTTTCTCCCTTAAATTTATACTTTGCCCTAGCCGTTTTGCCAAGTTTATTTAGAGAAGGAGGAAAGAGCACAAGGCCTTGCTTAAGCAACACTAGAGTGAGCCTTTTTCCCCTAGGGTTTTAATTCTAGGTCCCTGCCTTTGCAGCACCATAGAACCCTACCTTCTAGTCTCTAAGTTATCATCCTCCCGAGACCTTGTGCCCTTACTTTTGACTCCATATACCCTAAGGCACTGATTAGATCTCCAACGTTGAAGCTTTAGTGTACAAACAACTCCTTAAAACCCTAAATCTTGAAACCCTAACTAACTAACCCTAACACTGCTAACAAAGGCTGACGTCATAGTTGAATATCTCATCTTGACGTAGAAAAAGTGTAATATAAGCAATTGAGTGATGATTTCAAGCATTTATTGAACAAATTATTGATTGGATATACTGTTGGCTTAGTCATCTCAGTGGATATTGATGAATTGATAATCTTTCATAAGCTAATTAACAAATGTTGACTTCATCTTGTATCTGTTGCATTGCTTATTGAATGAAATCAGATAGTTAAAGAAGTACTAACCCTTTGAGTTATAGCCTGCAAATATATATATATATTGTGTTGCTATTGTCTTGTTCTGGGAAGGTGTTTTCAACAGGGCATACACTTCTTTTATTGGCTGATTAGCCGGACTATCTGACACTGGTGGTAACCTATGAGGAGGGGACTCTTAAAACTTGACCTTGTATCTTCTGCCCCTTCAAACCCCAGGTTACCGGGGACGTCTCCCTTGGGCTAACCTCCCTAAACAGAAAGAACCTCCCCATTGTGGTGACATTGGGTGGGAAAGGTTCTTGTTTTGCCAGTTTGACCCTTATCCTTTAGCTATTTGACCTAAACTACAAACTGTGCGATAACACAACTCACTCTCTTGTGAGATTTGATTTCTTGCGCCCTGCTAGGGTAATTTTGGTGTCTAAGTGAGGCACACTTGCTTTTGGAGGATTTTTCTTGGCATTTATGGCATTTCTCTCAAGGAAGGTTTACAACTAGGGTTTGCTTGTGCTTTCTTCATGACATGTAAGTGAATTTTCATGCAAAACTTCTTAAATGAATGGTTGTAGGTATAAT
>ML841344.1:40883-56249 GCA_009831015.1 Picea engelmannii | reverse complement strand
GACATCTCATATCTCTACATTAACCTTTTCCATAACTCCACACAATAATCACATATCAACATTGCTATATGTGCCCACTTTAAACTTTTAATCAAAATTGCACATTTCTTTAACCAAACCATAGTATAATAGCTAGGACTAACACATGTACCCATTAATTCTTTCATTCGAAGTTTGCATTTAGTGTTTTATCATGGATTTAGGATTAATACATAGTTCCTTTCCTTTTTCTATAACTCTAGAACCTTTTCATAGTTTTTTTCTTTGTTTTGATCAAGCTCCCATTTAATTATCCCTTGCATATATGTGGATAAGAAATCAATATATTAATTAGTAACAAGGTTATAACATAGTACCTGTAAACAACATCATCCTCATTGTTGTGTTGGTTTTGTCACTTGGGTGAGAAAAACCACAACACTTTCATGCCTAGTTGGGCTTGCTAGACAAGATAGAAGTACGTGAGTGGGTTAAATAAGAAAAACACATTTAATAAACAAAGAAACAAACTAAAACAACTAAGAAATAAAAGTTAGAATGCATGAGAAACTTAGAACCATAACAAATCAACCAATGACCAAGATAATTCTACCAATGGATCAATAGATTAGTAGGCGAACCACCATAGAGAAAAAAGGACTTATGAGTCCCCTCTTCCTCCTTGGGAGGGATCTTGAGTTTCCTATTGGATAGATCTTATTACAATGGAAGAAAAATGGAAAATGGTGAAGAAGAACAATGTCTATTCCCTCAAAAGGTGAGTGGAATGGCCTATTGCAATGATGCTTGAATGGTCCAAGGAGAAAAGAGGATTCTCAAGGGAGAATTGAGGTATCATAACAATACTATGAAGATATTGGTTTCTTAGTGCACCCATGGCTCTTATTGTAACATTTCTTCAAGAAAAAATGTAATTGGTTCTTGGTGTGACCAAGGGGCCTTTTAGGGCACCCTTTGGTCCTTGACCAACCATCCATTCATATTTCTCTCAGATATGGAGGTCAAATCAAGTTGGGAGCTATTCCATAAGTGGTTGGGTGGCCGACAAGAATCATAAATGTGTCGTTCATAGAAGTGTGTGGATTTTATCGAACACAATTGTGCATTTGGCGCATTGTGCACTCTAAGGTATTTGTTGGCCCACGCACTGTGCATGCACTTCCTTTGGTAAATTTGCACATGTCAATTTTGTTGACTATTTGGGTTGGTTGTCATTGATGTCAACCTTTGAAGAAAGTCTGGTAGCAAATTTTGGTAGCACAAAGGTTTGGGTAATGGAACCAAGTTTGTTTGATGAACAATGGTATGAGTTTTGATATATTTGCAGGTAAGACTATTCCAGATGGATATTACATATCATGCCATTTCCGTTGGTATGTGGAACATCACATAAATCCCCACGATTAGAGAGTTATGGCCATGTGAAGTTGGAGAAAGGTTTGGGTAATGGACCCAAGTTTGTTTGATGGATACTGGTACGAGTTTTGATATATTTGTAGGTAAGAATATTCTCTATGGATAGTGCATGTCATGTTATTTCCATTGGTATGTGGAATGTCACATAACTCCTCATGGTTAGAGAGTTATGAAATCTTTCAAAGAATCCAAAAGGTCAAATCAAAAGGGAAAGAAAAAGGAAAAAGAACATAATAGCAGTAGTGACATCTCAGAAGATGATGAAGAAGTGACCAACTTTGTCAGAATATTGAACAAGGGAACCAACGACAGATATAGAGGTAAGTTTCCTTTGTTTTGTTTTAATTGTTAAGGTATTGGTCATTTTGCTAACAAATGTCCTCATAAGAAAAATAAGAGGAATTATGAAGATTAATCAAATAGAAAAAAAACATATAAAGGAAAAGGAACCGTCAAGAAAGTTTTCAAGAAAATCTTATGCACCAAAGAAGACATCTCATCATTAGATGAAGATGAATTCAGTGACAATGAGATAGAAAGAGTTCTATTCATGGCAATAGAATACTCTGACAAATAAGACACCGAATAAGAATATGAAGAGGCCGAAGAAGAATATGAAGAGGCCGAATAAGAATATGAAGAGGCATAAGTTGATTACCGAGAAGAATTGTTGTGTGCCATAGAAGTTAAAATAAGAGAAAAGAGGAAAAACAAGAAGCTACAAGAGAAACTAGACAAAAAAGAAGACACTCGGGAACTAGAAAAAATGATCACAAATTTGAAGGTTCAAATAGAAGAAGATAAAAGAATTGAAGAAGAACTCAAAGAATAGCTATCAGAAAGAGATAGGATCATTGAAAAATTGGAAGAAGACATTTTCACATTAAGAAAGGATCTTCAAAAGAAAAATATGCAGAACAACTCAAAATTTTGGATGACATTATCAGCAGTCAAAAACCTCATCATGACAAGTCCAAACTTGGATAAAATCAGATGGAAAAGGGATCAATCTCCAAAAAAACAGAACAAAAAACATATCCAAAAATCTATGTAGAAACAATCAAAAGGGACAGGAAGATCTACAAGGAAGACTACAGGGACACTCCACTAAGAAGATTTAGATTTCACAATCAACAACTGACAGATAGGTCTCAAGAAGAAGAAGGATTCATACGAGAAACTCCTTTAAGAAGATATTCAACTCCCAGGTATACTATTGTTTTTGGTTTATGTTATGCATGTAATAATTTTGGACATAAAGCTATGAATTGTAGAGATAAAAACAGGATCATAAACAACCTTGAAATTCATACACAAAAGGGTTATCCAAGAAGACCTAGTGAAACACAAAGAAGAAGTCATAATAGGTTTGAATCATTGAGCACTGAAGTGGAATGCTACAATTGTAAGAACTTTGGACACATGACCAAATATTGCAGAATGACAATTCCTCCTAGAGAACCACAACAGAACAACAACAATCATAGATGGGAACCTCAAAAGAGAACATGGATAAGAAAGGATAATCAATATAGAAATGAAGAACGCACACTCACTCTACAAGATAAGAATAAGAAACATGGTTGGTATGTTGACATTGGTTGTTCAAAACACATGATAGGTGATAAAGACAAGTTTCTTACATTAAGAAAGGAAAGAGATGGATAAGTCTCCTTCGGAAATGTTGATTCAGCTAAAATCATTGGAAAAGGCACAATCAAAATTGGAAACAAGAATACCAAGGAAGAAAATGTTCTATTAGTAGAAGATATGAAACAGAATCTTCTAAGTGTGAGTCAAATGTGTGACCAAGGTCATAAAGTTACTTTCGATTCACAAAAGTGCAAGATAAGAAAAGAAGTTTCAGGAAAATTGATTGCAACGGCTGCAATAACTTCAAGCAACATATATGTACTAAGTGAAATTGGAAATGAAAATTGTTTTCTAGGAAAGGAAGATGAAAGTTGGATATGGCACAGAAGAATGGCTCACATACACTTTGACAACCTTGTCAAATTTAGTAAAAAGGAAGCAGTTAGAGAAATGCCCTAGATTACGAAACCAACCAACACTTTATGCAAGCAATGTCAACAGGGAAAGAAAACAAAGTCTAGGTTTAAATCAAAAGAATATTCAACTACAAGACCACTAGAAATTGTGCATACTGATTTAGTTGGACCAACTACAATGAAGGGTTTAAAATGAGAGAAATACTTTATGTTATTAGTTGATGATTATACAAGAATGACTGCAGTTTTCTCTCTTAGGAATAAGTCGGAAGCTTTTGAAAACTTCAAGGTCTACAAGGAATTGGTTCAAAGTGAAATGGATTCAAAAATCAAATGTTTGAGATATGATAATGGAGGAGATTTCACTTCAAAGGAATTTATGGAATATTACAAAAAGTATGGAATAAAAAGGAAATTATCCATTGCTAGGACACCTCAACAGAATGGAGTTGTTGAAAGAAAGAACATGATAGTACAAGAAATGGCTTGAACAATTTTAATGGATTACAAATTGACATATATATTTTGGACACATGCAGTGCATACAATGGTTCACATTCAAAACAAAGTAATTCTTAGAAACAACACTGACAAAACTCCCTACGATCTGTGGAAAGGAAGACCATTAAATGTGAAGCACTTCAGAGTATTTGGAAGAAAATGCTACATCATAAGATAAGATGGAAGAATGGGAATGTTTGACTCTCGAGAGGAAAATGGAGTACTTGTTGGTTACTCAAGTACAAGGAAAGCATACAAGTGTTACAATCTGAGGTTGAAATAAGTTGTGGAAAACATCAATGTAACAATTGATGAAATAGGTGGACGAGAATTAAAGGTAGAAGAAAATGAATTAATGGAACAACTTTATGAAGAAGAAGCACAAGATGAAGAAGAAGTAGAAAGGGAAGATGAAGAGGATCAGACAGAAGTAGAAGAGCAAGTTCAGCAAGTTCCTCCAAAGAAACCTAGCAAACAAGTACAAAAGAATCATCCTTCACATCATATTATCAGAAAAAAAGATGTAGGAGTTGAGACTAGAAGAAGAAGAAGAATCCATTCACCAAAACAAACACACCTAGCACTCTTATCTATGATTGAACGAAACAATTTTGAAGAGGCCAACAAGGATGAATTTTGGAATAAGTCCATGGATGAAGAATTGGATCAAATAGAAAAGAATGACACTTGGGAATTGGTTCCAAGACCAAAGAACAAGAATGTGATTGGCACAAAGTGGGTATTCAGAAATAAATTGAATGAAGATGGACAGGTTACAAGGAACAAAGCTATATTGGTATGTAAAGGATATGCACATGTTGAAGGAATCAACTTTGAAGAGAAATTTGATCCAAGTTCCAAAATGGAAGAAATTTGATTGCTTCTAGCTTATGCATGCTCTAGGAATATTAAAGTGTATCAGATGGATGTGAAATCATCCTTTCTGAATGTGGAACTTGAAGAATAAGTCTACATTGAACAACCAAAAGGATTTCAGTTGTCGGAGAATGCATATTATGTGTGTAAATTGAAGAAGGCCTTATATGGTATAAAACAGGATCCTAGAGCATGGAACTTGTTACACATTATTTTTGTCACCCTGATGATGATTACATAAACATGTATTCAGGTTCCCAATATAATATTTTTCCTAAGAAAAGAAACCTCTTTCCACCCTTGCAAGATGAAATTTTGGAAGGCCGTCTCAGGCTACTCCTTTTACACAGTGCAAAAATCCCTGATTTTCGCATGCTGTACTATAGCCAGCCTTCGAGATTTCTGCAAGCTTCTATATAGGTAGGTCACGACAGTGCTTTAAAACTAAAAGAGGAAAGAATTTCTAGAAGCTTCTAGAAGTGGAGTCTTCTGGAAATATGAGGCGACATCCGTATGGTTACGATCCTATTGACTTCTTTGATTTGATGGGATCATCCTCATCTCTTTAACCACTTCAACTTCTCCTATATAATGATAGGCTTCTCATGGAAAAGGTTAGAGGTACAAGCATAAAGAAGCATAGAGACTGAAGAAAGAATAGGCTGAAGACTGTGTGAAGAATCCTATTTCAAGTGATGCTTGAGGTCTCCATTCATCCATCAAGATTTTGAGAGAAATCTTCATGTAAATGTCAGAACAGATGTATGTGTGTGTTAGAAAAATGGGCCACTAAAAGGGAACTTGCGACATCAAGGTGATTCGGTTGTATCTTCTAACTTTCATTAATATAATATGGTGGCACGTCTCTTTCCCATAAAATGATTGATATTTTATTACATGACTCCTTGATCACATGTTTAGGTTGTCATTGAATTTCACTATTGTTGCTTTCACATTGGTTGATTTGTGCTATTGAAGATCTGATATCATAAGAACATTGGAGTAAGGCAGGATCAACGAAGACATAAGGAAGTGATTCATAAGGTATGCTATATATTCTTTCTTTGGTAGTTAAAATCAATTATTGAAACCTAGGGAAAGCATCGTGTTCCGTCTTGTTTTGTTCTAGATCCAGGTGGATCTAGGGGGATTAGTTCATGTCCACATCTATCGATTTACTCATTAAAAAAATTGGCAACTCCACTGGGGAGAGCGCAACTTGATTGTGGTTTTTTTTTGGCCATTTTCTCATAGCCTATATTTTACATTAAGTTTTAGTCTTTGATTCTGTGGAAGATCAAATTAGACTCATTGGATTTAAAATTTTCCTGAGACCCTTTGTCCTCTTTGAAAATTTTCTTTTGTATGAAACGCATCCGCACTGCACCTTATTGGTAGCCCACGAAAACCTTCCATTTCCACACCCTAGTGGTCTGTTTCAGTGAGGGATTTCCGCGACCTGCATGATTATTGGCCTGCGGAAACCACTCATTTCTGCACCGCATTATACTACCTACCCGCGACAGCGCTTGAATTTTTTTTGGATTGGTTCTTCACCTCTACTATTGCCCAGTTTTTGCTTAAGTCAGCTGGGAAAGGGTTTTTAATACCAGATCTTGAATGGTTCTGATTGTTTCAACTTGATCTTGATTGATTTCAGAGATTGAACGCCTCTCTTTGATATTTTTTCAATTTTTGTTTTTGATTCTTATCGACAAGGATATAATATTTGGACTTGCGTCTGAGTGCTCAATTGATTAAACGTATTCATTTGGAATTGGAATTATAGGTTGGTTACGCCTTCGAGATTGTTTAATGATCGAAAAACCATTTTCTTGTTTACATTTGAAGAAACGTTTTCTTGTCATTTTGTGTTTTTATCTTCATTGAAAGATTGATTTGGGTGTTTGTCGAGTGTTTTCTTTTCATTGATTGCTCATCATTTCTTAGTTCCTTCCCTGTTTGGTTTTTCGAAAGGAAAAAATTAAAGTCTTTTAAGTCTTTTAAGCGATCATTTATGCAGAAAATATTGGCATTCAATTTTTTTTTTAAAAAGAAAAAATAGTGAAATTATGTCATTTATGATTGTTTGGTACTCCATTCAAAAAGAAGAGAATTGTACATCGTAGTTCGCATTGTTCCAGAAAATTTATTTCTCCCTACTGTAGATAGAATTCATCGAACGAAAGTTTGCATCATTCATTTCTATTTACACGTTTTTGGGTCAAAGTATCACATAACATTGGTTTCATTCCCGTCTCCCTCTTGAGTAACAACAACCTTCAATAACATTGTAAAACTCTAAAATTCAACTAGTAACTTTTTCTAGGGCTCTTTTACACCAACATTAGCTAGGCTAGAGCTATGGAATAGGAAGTGAGACACACTCTCCAAAGTACAAAACACACAATAGTATCTTGTGATAGGGAGTGACCAAATCCATTTACAACATTTTGTCTTGGGATGCCCTTCTCACACAAGGGTCAAACTTGAGGTCGCATTGAGATTGGTAGAGTCACTCACCCTGCTTTGTTGGTCTCAGTGTAGAGATTGCATGTATTATGGGGGTCGCTTGAAGGTATACCCACAATGATGAGTCGAAGCCTCTCAAGTTGATTTCGGGCTCGATACCCTGCCCTTGCGTGTGGATCAGACTGTCGACTGTTCCCCCAGGCATCACTGTTGTTCATGGTAAATGTAGTATCCTATTTTCTTAGGGTCTTACACAAGGTGACTTTGGAGGGGTAAGTCTCCATGGTACCTGGAATTAATGTTGGCAAGACTCACTCGAGCTCCTTGGAGGGTATACCCACGATTTTCTGTGGGAGCTTGCACCAGGGTGTAAGTTCGTTAAGCAGGTCATCAACATAACTTTTCCACCCTAGCCTAGCCCCTTCTTGTCTTGACATCACGACATTGGATTTCATCACCAACTAGTGACTTCGGAATAGGAAGGTCTTGTTTGCTTGGTTTTGATTCCTAGATTTTACTAATGCTTTCTATTTTTTTACGTAGTTGGCCATAGATTTCTTTCGTATATTTTTTGGTTCCGCCAACATAGACCCTCCCCATCGTTCATGCAGGGTACAGGGACTTCCACCAGAAAACATGGAAGATTCTACCCCTATGCCCCCTCACACATCAGAGGGTTCTCCTCAACAGAGTGAAGTCCAAGATACCAACGTAACACAAGAGGAAGGTTCAGCTTCTTTGGAGAGTTTCTGAGTTATTTCCGATTCTATGGAAGCTTTCCACACCCGTCCTGGATATGAAAGATGTTTTCTCTAGATGAATTATGCCGAGGAACTTGTTGTTGTTTCTTCTGGAACTCTAATCGGACCTTTTGGAGCTGATGATCCTTTATGGACTACTGACATAGTTATAATCCCACCTCGTATAATCCGATACCTTTATGGTTCAGGACAAGGAGAAGATATACCCTCTATTCCTGAGCTACCCGAGACGTCTACCATCCTCATAGTCTCCCTAGGTCATTTCTCCAGTACAACTGCCTACCTCTTTGTTGGGTCTGAAGCCCAGTCAATTAGCCCTCGTTCAATCATCCATTTTCAAATGGCCCACTCTACAATTCTTCCTCGTTCTATGACTATTCCTTCCAAGAATATAGTGGTTAACCATGATCCCATTGGTACACCACATCCCCCTAGACCTACCCCTTCTCTTCCTCTTGGGTATCACGCTTTGAATTATTCTGCTGCCATCCATACCCAAATTCCATCCGAAGTACCACTTGGGCATAATACCTCTGTTGGTTATGTTCCCACGCCTTCCCAAGTCCTTTCTGGAGGGTCTTATCCACCTCTTCATGGCGGATCTAGCCCTAGTGGATCTAATCCAATTGGTAGCACTCATCATCTATTCACTCCCGGTTACCATATTCCCGCCATGGGGAAAGCTCAATCCGGGGGTCACACTCTGATTGTGACACCTCCTCCTTAGGACATCCTCAGGTTGGAACTTATAATTTACAATCTGGATTGAACGCATCAACCTTGTTATCTCACCTTTGGAACCTTCAAGCTAACCCACAACCCTCTGGGGGATAACCTTATCAAACCAGTGTTTTGGTACCCCCGAACCACGGTCAACCATATCTGGGTTCTTTGAATCCCACTTGGGGCCTGAATGTTTAGTCCAATACTCTTTTCCAAGGGAACATCCCTAACATACCCAACCCCACGGGCTACATGCCTCCACACCCACAACCGAATCTTCCTGGATCTTCGCATTATATGCAAAATGCTTACGGTCCTACTGGTATACCAACAGGACTTCCTCCCCAAAGTCACCAGTATCCTCATGTGAATAGACAGTTACCCTTTTTGGCCACTTTGGACCTCCCCGATATGTCTATAATTTTGAATGACCATATTCGTCACTCTCCTCATTGGCCTGTCATACCAACCAAACTCCCATCCGACATTCCTAAGTTTGATGGTAAACCAGGAGAGGACCCAAACAATCATGTAATGAATTTCCACCTTTGGTGTTCATCCAACTCTTTGATGGATGACTCCATTTGATTACATCTTTTTCAGTGAACTCTCACAGGTTCAGCCGCGAAGTGGTATATAGAATTTCCATGAGGTTTCTTCACCGATTTCAATACCAATCCACTATGAAACGAGAATCAATATTTTGAGTTCTTTCAAGCAAAGTAAATCCACTCATATCTCTGATCACATTCATGAGTGGAGACGAAGATGACGTCTAATCAAAATCGATCTTCCCAATCAGTTATTGGTAGAATGGTTCAAGAAATCTTTCGTGAATGACATATATAAAGACATTTCTATGGGTGGAGTCATCACAGAAGAATAGGTGATCAGTCATGCCCAGTATCTTGATCTTCTTTATTCACAAATGGGTATTCTTTATGATTTTCTCCCTGATGCACCTCGTCCTTCTACCACGACCACCTCAACGACCCTAGACGCTTCTCATGCCATTGATGGTGTGATAGGTACTTTCCATACTCAACCTCAGTCTGCACAAACCTCTCACACCACACCCAAATCCCATGCTTCTAATTCTCAAATTTCTCTGACACCTGCCCCTCCCACCGGTAAAACTTTGGAAGTGAACGACATTCAATCGACTCCTACTGATAAGAAAAAATCTAAAGAAGGGAAGGGTAGGAATAAAGAGGATAAGAATAACAACCTGCAATCCAATAAGACCAAGACACAACCTGCTGAAGATAAGGATAAATGCAAACCTCGCTATCCTTGCCTTATCTATGGTGATGATCGCTACACTAAGGATTTCCCAAGACGTGCTGAGGTCACAAATTTCCTCCAAGGGACCCAAAAAACTCCTACCTCTGTCGTCTTGTCTCAACCCTTCCCTTCTAAAAAATAGGCTCAATTGGTCATCCATGATCAATCTTCTTCCTCCACCACCTCCTATGTACTTATGTGTAATGGTGATTCAAAGAAGAATGCCATCACACTTACCACTTGTGCCAAAGATTACCCTTCCTCCTAGGAGAAAGTTAATGATATACCACCTTCGTTGGTTCAAAAATATCCCTCGGCTCCACCTTCCAATGGTCCTCTTCATCTCGAATGACCGAACCCCGATACAGTCCTTCACCCTCCTCCTAAGGGTGTGGTTCGAAAGTATGCTTTCAATCCTCATGTGCATGTTGCCCAAAACTACAGTATAGTAGAAGATCTCGCACAAGAACTGTCTGCGATGTCATCCCTCAAAGTCCTTCAGAGTTGTCCTACACAACGGAAGTCACTGTTGAAAGCTATCAGTGGAATTGAACTTTCAGATACAAATTTAATAATCTTTGACTTGGAAGATCACATTCCAAGGTTACCCCCTCAACTCGCATTTCAAATACAAGTTGTTGTCTCCAACAAGAACATTTGTAGAACAGTTATTGATGAGGGTGCCTCGACGTGTGTCATTTCTATGGCCTGCTGGAAAGCCATCGGCTCTCCTCCCTTAACTGAATCACACAACACGCTCAAGGCCTTTAATGGCTCTGGATTTAAGCCCTACGTTGTCCTCCCTTCGTTGCCTATTACGTTAGAAGGAAAAACGGTCAATGTTGAAGTTGATGTATTTGATGCACCTCTTGATTACAACCTTCTACTTGGCCGTAGCTAGATCAATTCTATGCATGCAGTCATGTCTACTCTTTTCCGGATTGTGCATTTTTCGCATCAAGGAAAGGTAGTTAAGGTAGACCAACTAGCCTTCTTTAAATCTGACACATGTACCAACAACATAACTTTCATTGCAAAGACACCCCTTGGATACGAGAATGTCGGCATGGGTCTACTAAAAGATTCCACTCTAATGGGTACATTCCCAATCCCACCACTTGACATTCCACCACCTGTGGTTGCCTCGATCAACATGATTTCCACCTCCGTTTGTGAAACCCATTCATCTTCTGACCCATGGTTAATACCCAAAATCAGTTATTATTCACGCTATGGTGACCAAATACCTTTAAGTTCAATTGAATCCACCTATCAAACCATTCAATCAACATCCCCCTCTACCCCTTCTCTTGGAAATTCATCTCCTGATCCTTTTCATGTGATTTTTCCCATAGATGAGATGATTATTTCGGTTATGTCTATGGTGGAAACTCCTTGGGATGATGGACATCATCGTTCCATTCTCTTCCTGGAACAACACACCCTCGATAGTTACCAATGGATCTCGACCCCACCGACCGTTGTCATTATTACTTCGGTTCCTGACTCTACACACGATGTGTTATATGAAGGGAACTTAAGCAACATTTCACCGACCATCCCCATCGACATCTCTATCAAACCTAGATTTGTTGAAAATGTGCACATCGGAGCTTCGTGTTCCACTACTGAAGTTGTCACATATAAATCCCTTTTTCAAGAGTTTCATGACATCTTCACATGGAGCTATGAACAGATGCATGGTATTGACCTCGATATTGTTGTACATGAAATCAATACATACCCGGGCTCTAAACCCATCCGGCAGAGACTTCGCTCGGTCCACCCATGCAAAGCAGCCGCTATCAAGCTTGAAGTCGATTTTTTTTTTAAAGTTGGCTTTATTTATCCTATGGCTTTAACTGATTGGGTATCCAATATAGTTCTAATTAACAAGAAACAAGGTACGATCCATGTTTGTGTTGATTATAGGGACATTAATAAAGCTTGTCCTAAAGACAAATTTCCCACCCCCTTCGTTGACCAGATTGTTGACGATTGTGCCGGGAGTAAAATATTCTCTTTGATGGACGGTTTCTCCAGATATAATCAGATCAACATCTTACCCGTGGATCAACACAAAACCATTTTTATTTTTCCTTGGGGCACTTTTGCCTACCGAAAATTACCCTTCAGTTTAAAGAACGTTGGTTCCATGTTTCAATGTGCTATGTCTTATGCTTTTCATGATATTAAGCACGTTGTACAACCATATTTAGATGACCTACCAGCACATTCCATGCATTGTACTGATCATCCAGCCCATCTCCGAGCCATTTTCCTTCGCTGTCAGTTCTATCGTCTACGATTAAACCCACACAAATGTTTATTTTGTGTGGAGTCCGACTGACTCTTAGGATTTATTGTGTCACATCAAGGGATCAGGTTAGATCCTTTGAAGGTTGAGGCGATTCTCAATCTTCCTCCTCCTTCACTTCGCCAGCTACAAAGTTTGCAAGGGAAGGAAAACTTTGTATGTTGTTTTATCCCAAACTACATTGAGTTAACACTCGGATTTACTTGACTATTAAATAAAGGCTCTGAATTCGTATGGGACACCACTGCCAGCAAAGCCTTCGAAGCTTTGAAATCGGATTTAACTCGTATCCCACTACTTTTCCCACCCGATTATAATCGAGCTTATTTCGTTTATCTCGCTGCTTCAGATTCGACCATCGCTATGGTTATGGTCCAAGAGGACGATTCTCACAAGAAACATGTCATTTATTATTTGAGTCAGATTCTCACGACTACCAAAGCCAAGTATTTACATGTTGAAAAACTAGCCTTGGCAGCTGTTCAAGTTGTCCAATGTTTCTGACACTATATCCTTTTATGCAAGACCACCATGATTTCCGATTGCAACCCTATGCAACACATCCTTACATGCCATTTGCTAGGGGGGAAATAATCCAAATGGATTGTGATACTCCAGGAATTTGACTTAGATTTTGAACGTGCTAAGTCTAAGAAATCCTTGGTGTTTGTCGAATTGATATGTGACCTTCCCTATTCTAAGACGGAAAATGTAGCAGAGGATTCATTACTCGATGAATTCCTTTTTCTGATCAGTTCTGATGACCTTTGGTATGGAGATATCATTATATATCCCCAAACTCAGACTTTCCAGCCCGATTTGTCTAGTATTGACCGTCATCGCATACATTACCAAGCCCATCAGTATATCATCCTCGGTGATACTCTTTATCGTCATGGAGTTGACTCCATTTTTCGACGATGTCTCACTTATGATGAGGCTGAGAAAGCTTTGAATGACTGCCATTCTGGAGGATGTGATGGTCACATGTCTGGGTATGCTACTGCCCAAAAGATCTTACAATATGGATATTTTTGGCCTTCTTTATTCAAAGATTGTATTATTGCCATCCAAAAATGCCACGTTTGCAAAACATACAACAACAAAATAAGATCTCACCCCACTCCCTATTGTCACCAATCATGGTAGCCATTTACAAAACTTTATGATGTCTAAGATTACAGAAAAGTTGGGTCTTCTACATGAAAAATCAACCCCCTACTATCCACAGGCCAACGGCTAAGTCGAAGCAATAAACAAAGTACTTATTACCATGCTTCGACAGATTATCTGAATTCACAAAATGAGTTGGCACATGATGTTTTTCTCAGCATTGTGGGCCTATCGGATATCCATGAAGTCAGCCACAGGATTTACACCCTTCCAATTAGTGTATGGTTTAGAAGTTGTTCTACCGATTGAATGTGAAATTCCATCGTTAAAACTAGCCGTCAAACTTCACCCAAACACCTCTGTCGAGGAGGAACTTTTGTTGTATCTCATGCAATTGGATGAAACCCATCGTGATGCCACCCTAGTTATTGAATCCTAGAAGAAGCGCGTAAAATCCCAACATGACAAACATGTCAAGCCACGTGTGTTTTCTGAAGGTTTTTTAGTTCTACCCTATGAACAAGATCATGATTTTCTAGGAGCTGAAAAATTTGAGGCTATGTGTCAAGTCCCTTATATTTTTAAAAGAGTATTGGAGAAGGGAGCATACGAGTTAGTAGACTATGATGGCATTCCTTTGAGTGAACCCAGAAATGGGCTTTACTTGAAGAAGTACTACGCTTAGCCTATCTTTGCATAAGCACTTGTATTTTTACTATATCATACTCTTGTGTGTTACTTTAGTGTGTTTCTGCTATTTGACTTTTACCCCTGGCTACTTACCCTGCATTGTGTTTTGTCTCCAGATGTTGGTGTTTTCGCTACCTTATATTGGCTTCGCCGATGGTGCTAGCCTTAGTACCTAGAATTTAGCCTCTGTTGCTTGGGCAATGTATGCACCCTCAAACGAAATTATTTGTCTAGAAGGTGTTTGTCTCAGTCGAGAGACCAACAATATTGCAGAGTATAGCGTGGTCATCGAATTATTGAATAGTGCTATTTCGCTTAGGATTTGTCGCTTCATTATACGACTTGATTCGCAACTAGTAGTACTACAGTTAAACAATGTCTATACTATCCGAAGCCCTACTCTATTACATGTATATTTATGAATCCACCTTGTTGGAACATCATTTTGATTATATTGAATATCAACACATTCCTAGATGTCTAAATACATTAACTGATGCTCTAGCTAATTATGTATTAGACATACACTTGAGACATTTGTAATTCCAATCACATTTCACATATTGTACAAAAAGCAGAGTAAACCGGTAAAAGACTCATGTATATATATATATATATAATGTTTACAAAAAGAGTTTTCATCCGAAGATCAAAATATCAAAATATAGATCCCATGGCCCCTACAAAATGGCATCATGGATGCCTCTCGTGATAGCATACTACTTCTCTCGCTAACCTATGTAGTAACTGACTAAGTGAGCCAGATATGCCTACATTATGGTGTTGATAACGCGTCAGGATCTCCTCGATGGATATATTAGGGATGTCTGCCATCAAGCCTTCTAGGTTCTGCACTATCACATCATAATCCTTGACATCCCATCTGGCTACTATGCGTGCCTCTCCTTTCCTTTGAATAGGAGAAGAGACCGGGGGTCGATGTGGCCCTACATCTGCATGATTGAAATTTTTTTATTAGTCTTTTGATCGGAAACACAAAAACATTAAATATTTAAAAACTCATAAAAACATTGTAAAAAACAAATGTATTTATTACCTAGATCTCCCCACCGAGATCCTTCAGGGAGAACCAAATCTAGATCACCCTGAAAGCATAGACCGACATAAGCATAATCATCAATCATCAGGATTTGCGGTCCTAACACATTGAAGAATGTGTCGTCATACTTCACAATCCGGCCCG